>APFE031265775.1:2327-14218 GCA_000404065.3 Pinus taeda
ATGATGTAATCAGCTCACCTTGTTCCTTTAGGTAGTGAAGCAACACTTTTAGGGACTTAGGAGCCCTCAGTTTATGGACATTTATTATTGGGGTTGAAGTGCCCAAAAATTTCTATAACAACTATAAGCTTGAAAATGTTACTTGTTTCAATCTTACGAATTTTGATCAAAAACAACCTTTAGTGAGAATTTGTTTTATATGAGTCAATGAAAAGCATCAATAACAAAACAAAGGTTCTCTGTAGAAAAGTTATATCCAAAAAACTCTATAATCGTCGTCCAAATCTATTCTTAAGGAACCAATGACTTCCTCCCCACCTAGGAAATTATGAGTTTCCAGGAGTAATCCAATGATACACTTAGTTGAAAAATAAGAGGTCTCATCACGAGCTGACTTATCATGATCATAGATATTATGATTTGCTAACATTTCCAAAACTGCATACCAAAACAGGGCAATGACTCTAGTATGTTGCAATCAAAAGACAAGGGGTCTCATCATGAGCCAACTTGTTTAGCAAAACTATAAATCAAGTGAATGGTGTTGTCATAATTTGGCTACCAAACCAAGACATTGTTCTTTAAGAATTAAAGGAAAAAAAAAAGAAATAAGTATGGATATGGATTTATCTTTGAAAATTGTGTATTTATGCAAGTAGGATATAGGATCATTGTTGGGTAATTGGTAACCCTGTCAAGGGTATGAACGCCTGCTCACAGAAAAGGCTCTATCTACGACAAATGAGCATACTTAAAACTGATCTACAGAAAAGCTTTTGTTTTTATCTTTATAAACTAAGTAGTGGCCGATGTAAATACAATGACTAGCTTTGGGAAGACAATAATCAGAGTTAACACAGAAGAAACAAACTACCATTAACGGCTGAAAGCATGATGCACTTTACATTTCTATAATAAAGTTTGATTTTCCATAAAACCTTTCTGTTTTGGAAGTTTAGAAAATTCAAAATATAATCAGAGATAATTGGTTCTCCCTAGTGAATCGCCAATTGTTGTGGCCAGCAACACCCCCCCTTTTTATTTAGTTTTAGTAATAAAGCTAAATAAATGGGGACCCTTCTAAAAAAATAAAAAACTAGTACTCATATTTCCCTTTGAATAAAACACACTATCATAAAGTTAGGAAAATACACGCAAAACCCAAAAACTTAAGTTTTATGATAAGTTCCGAATAAAATCACATCGCATTGCAAAAGGTAATAAGGGACATCATATAAACAAACTTCTGAAATTGAGAAAACACAATTCGAGATCGCGCACCTTAAAGACTCATCGCACATCGTAGATTTTTATACACCAAAGAATCACCTAAGGTAAAAAATCCCAATCCAGCGATATGTGATAAGGCATCTCGCAAAATCATAAGGTAATGAATGATTGTTAACAAAACAGATTAGCGATATTATGATCTGTGATATTTTGATCTATGATATTGCGAAGCAAATCACAAAATAGCTTCATCGCAGATCTGTAGGGCTCATCGTTCAATAAATCTTTTCTCGAAATCTGATACCAAGTCATGGGCATTAATGTCAATTTAATGATTAGTTGATGATCATTTATGAGATAATATTTAGATCTGATTGAAAGGTTATTTCACATAGGGTGATATATTTAATATGATTTCAGAGTTAAGAGCTTTTCCATCACCTTATCTCTTACCATTATTATTTCCTTACTTGTAAATTTGCAGGTGCGGTAAGCAGAATAATATACACAGCAGTGTTCAGAGCATAATGGGAAAGAAGGGAAAAGCTCTGGTTGCTGAGGACAAAGAGATGATGCCCTTATACACAGACACTACCTGCAACAGAGATGTCAGCATAACCAATTGGGAAGGCATGTACAGTCTGCTCAAAGAAGAAAATCCCAGAGTTATGGAGGTTCAAGCAACAGCAGACTCACGCAGGTCATTTGAGGCATCAATTACTGAACTTGCATGTTTGTTCTTGCACCAGATAGCGGCAAGACCTAAGATTCTTCCATATACAGACATGGTCAAATGGGTATTGGACAGTGCCAATATATCAGACAGACAATTCAAGTCTCGAAGTCAAGACCCCATTGGGTCATTCACTCCGCAAGATTTAAGGCTTATGTATCATCTACTAGAGCCGCAAGCAATCTACAACAAGTAGTTCGTGGAGAAGTTCATCAAAGAAAATGAAGATTTGGCGGAGTGCACCAAGAACTGGTTAGCAAGGGAAGAACCATTAAAAAAGGGTAAAGTGCACTAATCGAGGCACATCGAGACCATGCAGGAGGCGAAACTAGCACTAGGGAAGCCTGGATCGGGAAACAGAGGCAGTTTATGATGCGCGATTAGTGCCTAGTGCTAAAGGAAAGCCTCGGAGCACTCGGTCACATGTAAGCTGGAAAAAACATAGGGAAAAGTGCTAAAGGCAGAACAAGCAACGGAAGAAGCAACTACAGCGGCAAATAACGTCATTGACTGCGTCAATGAAAATCTTCACAGAGCAAACCTCATATCAGAGACCATTCCCGTATTCCTCACAAAGGCATAGAAACTGCAAATGAGCTGGAGACAGAAAACTAAGGAAAAGGCAGAGTCTATCAAGAAGTTAACCAAGTTAAATTGGGATACTTACTGGCAATACTTGGTTAAAGCCCACAGTCAATGCATGACTCTCAAATGCCTCACGAACTCTGCCAAGAAGATAGTTCTAGCACTTGCCAATTTTGTTTTCACGAGACAACTAAAATCAGAGGTCAGCCAACCGACACTCCTCAAGCCGATGCTGAATGCTTGCAACCTTAGAGAACAGATACATAGATAGTTAATTTCGAGATTCAGTTTTAATTTTAGTTTTGATTTATTTTTGCCTTAGATGAGGACGGTCATTTAAACCTCCTCCTATATTTTTGTAATAAACTATTTTTAGTATTTAGGAAGTAATATTTTAACCCCTCTCATGCATTTAGAGAAGGGTCCTAAAATTTGTCAAAAATGTTTCCTCAAAACATACACTTTGCACCCTCAGAGGAGATTTTGATGAATGAATGGAACGAAATTTATTGATATATGTGTTTAATGTCTACTACTAAAATGCACTTTTGTACTCTTAGTAGATGTTGAAATAGGAAGAGATAAATCTATATTGTTGAAGCTCATGAGTAGAACTTGTTATCAATGGTGCTTTTATCTCTTAATGATTTCTGCTTATGTGTCAAAGTAATATTTTATGTTCAGTTATTTATATATGAAAGCTTGAATGTTTGATTTATCATTTGGCACTTTCGGTGATACCTATTCAGTTTATGCTTAATGTATGAATGACTTATTATGCGATATGCCTCTCATAATTGTTTCGACTAACTTTGTATATGAAACAATTCATTTTTATCGAATTATTTTCTTGTAGTGATTGAATGACCTTTATTACCAATTTCTAGTTGAAACCATTTTAGATCGCATAAGTGAAAAGTTGAATCTCGAGTTAGTTTTAGACTTAAATATTTCTATTCATTAGAAGACAATTGAATTTTTAGATTAGACTTAGATTAAAAGTATTTTACTTAGAAACCTTTCGAAAACAGAAATATCAATTCTTTTCAACACACACACAAATTGGGAAACTGGTCCCATTATCCCTAGTCGGACCCACCATACCAAACAGAAAAGGAGTTGCATTCAAGGTCCAAACTGGGTGGGTATCCCCCTTGTTGTAGACCTGATTTTTGGGGCTTCAATAGGGGGTTAGGGAGTTGTTTGTGGTTTTGTGCGGGGGGGATCCGAGTGATGTGGGGGCAACACATAATGTTGGGGAGTCCACCATGGAAATTGCCTTGCGGACCCCCCCCCCCGGGTCGCATTAACGTGAAATAGTCGAGGGGGGTGTGAAATCTCTCCACATCGTTGATTTGGGCAGGGAGTGGATCAATCGTCGCATCATGCATCCTTTTTACAAAATACGACAAGAACTTTTTGTCATTTATTAATTTAGGTCAAATCAAACTTATACATTATAATATAATTGAAATTTCATAGTTTATAACAAAGAATTAATCTCGATTAAAGCATTAATCATATATTAACACGATTTGACATTTTTATGATGTGGCGCATTTGGAATCGAAGACTTTGCATTTATTTTTATATGAAAATGAATCCTTTTCTTTATTTTTATTTCCCTAACATTTTATTTTTCCTTTGCCTTCTTTATTTAGGGCAGCTAACTCCTATCATTTTATTGATATGGATGCCTATAAAATATCAAATTGCCCTAACATTTTAATTTTTTTATTTCTTTTGCATCCATATCATAACTTAACATTTTAAAATTATTTTTGACTAATATACTAACTTATCAAAACCAAATTATGTTACAACATCGACTCCAATTGGGGACTGCTTTCCTCGGTGGGATGCAGAGAACAAGCAGGTCCAAGTGCCTTCTCCTTGAGCTATGGAGTCTTTGTTGAAATAGATACTCACTTGCAAATTTCTCAAAAGTAAAATGAACTCTCCAGATATTCATAGATTATGAATGAATGGATGAAAAATGAATACTAAATGTAATGTTTCAAGTATTTCCCATTGACTGGCAATGAGGAATACTCCCCTTCCAAATTCTGTAGGATGAATGTATTATTTCCTTTGACTTATGCAATTTTAAATGGACCAAACCAAAGGTTGTCAAATTTTCCATGCTTGCCTTTATCTTCTCTCCTCGTATCCCATCTAAGCACTAAGTCACCTTTCTTGAAATTCCTTTCTCTAGCCTTTTTGTCAAACAGTTCCTTTATCTTATTTTTGTATTTCTTTAGCTTGTACTGAATTTCATCCCTGTCTTCATTCAACTCAATGATTTGATTAATCCTTCTTGAGAAATCATATTTTTCTTCATAGGATTCCTAAAGGAATCTCATAACAAGTAAAGCTAAATGAGTAGGAAAAATTGCTTACTTGCCATAAACTAATTGGAAAGGAGACTTTCCTGTTGACCTCTTAGAAGAAACTTTGTTTGCCAAAATTACATGGATTAGGTGGTTGTCCCAACTCTTTTTATGGTCTTCAAGAGTCTTCTTAATGACCTTAACTAATCTCTTATTGGAGGACTATGCTATGCCATTACCCTATGGATAGTATGGTGTAGAATGGTGTAATAAGATTGAATACTTTTGACATAACTCAAACATTTTAACACGTCTAAAATCTGTTGCATTATTTGTAACAATCTGTTGAGGACATCCAAATCTTGATAGGATATTTTATTCAAGGAATTTAATCACAATAGTATCAGTTTCATTTTTAACAAGTATGGCCTCTACCCACTTGGTAAAATAGTCTGTAGCAGTTAAAATCCATCTGTGTTGATTACTTGATTGTGGATGAATTTCCCCTATAAAGTCCAATCCCCATTGTAGAAAAGGAGCATGAACCAATACTGGAACCAAAGGAAGTGCTGACAATTTCTGTTTCCCCACAAATAATTTGCATGGTATGAAACTTCTTACTCTTGCTCCAACTTCTTTAAAAACCGAGGGCCAATAGAAACTATCTTTAAAAATTGTGTAGGTTGTTGCTCTCTAGGCATAGTTTCCACCAAAAAACCCTACATGGAACTGATCTATAATTTCCTCTGCTTCATTTTTAGTTAAACAAAGAAGAAGGATATTAAGAGGGTCTTTCTAGTATATATTAGCATTGATAATGTAGTGTTTTACCACTTTAAGCTTCAGGGCTTTGCACTACTTCAAGTCAAGATCAGTTGGACATTGAAAATCCCTAAGAAACTACACAATATCAGAGTACTAATCAGAGAGTAGATATTTCTGATCTATATGGACAAGAATGGCTTGATCTGAAGAAAGAGGTTCTTCTCGTTTCTCCCCTTCTGTAAGAGGAGGAGGTTCTTGTGTTGGAAATAATACTGAGAGGGGGGGTGAATCAGTATTATCAAATCAATATAACTTTTTCATTTCCATATTCAGATTCATATACGCTACTTCAGTTAAGCAAAACCACGTGTATACGCAACTGTGTGTAATGCAACAAGCGTATATCATTAAACTTATAATTCAGTTAGTTGCTTCTTAATGAGGGCATCAGAACATTATTAACCATATGAACAGTAAACAGGAGCAGTAAAGTAGAAAAAATCATCACACATAAGCAACACACATGAACACCAAGATGTAAGGTGGAAACCTAATGTGGGTGAAAACCACCTGATGCAATTCGTCTCTATCTTCTTTTAACTAGAAACTTCTTTTTACAATGATTATGTACTGGTGCATTCTTATACCAGTACGCAAGCTGCTACCTGCAGAAGGCTACAACCTTCTCTTGTTCTCCAGCTTCTCCTGGAAGGGAGCTGCAACCCCCTCAGCTCTTGTACTAGCTGAGGTACTAGTACGTAGGTGCTGACCTATAGAAGGCTACAACCTTCTCTTTTCTTCCAAGGACCACGTTTCATAAATTTTCAGACTGTGTTCATGAATCAAACATCAAGTATGTGTGCATCAACCAATCTCCTTTGAGCAAACCAATACTAAATCAACCAATCACTTCTCAGAATGTTGTAACCAGAAAACAGTAACAGTAAACAGACACAAATTCTGAACCCAGAACACTGCAACAATAAACAGAATTAGCTAAAACATATTTCATGAGATGTACGCTACTTCAATATGAAGAACCCTGCATACATACGCAACTATATTAAGGCCAACTAGCGTATACGTTGTCTTCACTTGCTGAACCAGTGTGTATACGTGCCTCTGATGTGTCGAACCTACGTACAGATCAATAAAAGATATTTTACCCTTTTCGCTTAATCAGACATCAGTTATACCCATATTATCATATTTATAGATCTAATCATGCGCCAATTATAACATATCAAAAATCACATAATGATACTACTATTCAAGACTTAAGATCTCGACCATCAATAGAACTTATCCATCTTTTAGTGCTCAGGTTCCTCCTTGGTTCAGACTCAGTAATGTACCATAACCCAATTTTAGATCTTGCTCTTCATAAGATATTCAATACTTAAGTCAATACCTTTGTCAAATGATCTCCTTCCCCTTTTATAGTCTTAGGCCTTTCTCAAACCATGGTCCAAAACCATAGAGATCCAATACTAGGGACCCAATACTTGGGTTTAATACTTTGGACGCAATACCAAGGTCCAAATACCATGGACCCAAAAAAAACCTTTCCCACATGTATGTGCTTTTCCATGCATGAAAGTGCGTGTATATGCATACGCGACTTTTGATCAGCAATCCTGCGTGTATATGCGACCTGGTTAAGGGGAACCTGTGTATATGTATTTTTCTTCCATTCTAAGAGCTTGAACTGTAATCTTCCATCTGAGTGAGTTGCCATCAAGGAGAACACCTGTGCCATACTGCCAAACCTATGTCATAATGCCAACAATCTCCCCCTTTGGACTTGATGGCAGCCCTAAATCATTCAAGGTCATTCTCCCCCTTTGACATCAAGAGCGAAGGGTTATGCTCCCCTTGAGTACATGCTGAAATCTCTGCTCTGCTATGCTACCATGCTCCCCCTAATTGTAGGCAAGGTTTGAAAAAAAATGGTCTATAAGAAGGACCATGACTCTATACATTATAAGTGACCTTCCTATTACCAAAGACTTATACGTACATCCATCTCCCAACCAAGTGGGGATATATCAATATTGACTCATCCACCCAACCAAGTGGGGATACACCAAAATTTTACGCAAGATAAAACAAGAACATTCCATCATCCGTCCCAAGCATAGTGGGGAAACCAAGATAGATCGTTACATGACCTTGATAAGAAAAGAAATACATGACATAGAGATGAAATATCTACAGCAAGACTATGATAGTTATCAACAACTTATCATCAGCAACATCTATCAAACATCATTCAGACCAGCAACCATGTTCTCCCTCTGCACCTATTCCACCTGAAATCAAAACACTGTGAAATTGAACCAAGATCTTCTAAGATAATGCCAACAATTCATTATTAGAAGAATATATGCTCCCCCTGAACCTGTGCCAGATGGTCTCTATCATACCCATATCAGACTTCTTTTCATCTTGTGCCTGGCCCACTGTTGTGTTCAAATCAACATATACGCAACTGAGTCAACACAAACTGGCGTATGTACGCGGATTCTCCTCATTAAAATCGCATACAACCACTTCTGAAACAGACAAGTTTCAATGGCAAGATGATTTATCAACTACTCCCAGCTTCTGTCTGAGGTATTCAAATGTCTCCCTGGGTAGTAGTTTGGTGAGTATATCAACAACATGTTCCTTGGAGGGAACATACTCCAATTTGACCTTTTGTTCAAGCACTTGTTCTCAGAGAAAATGATATTTGATAGGTATATGCTTGGTTTTTTAATGCATGACTGGATTTTTTGAAATGCTGATTGCACTTGTATTATCAAAAAAAATGGAGATAGGTGGAGTACAAGTGATTTGAATGTCTTGCAATGTTTGCATCATCCAAAGAAGTTGTGTGTAGCAAGATGCAGCAGCTACATATTGTGCTTCAGCTATAGATAATGCAATTGAGCTTTGTTTCTTGTTGAACCAAGATACTAATCTAGAACCCATAAAGAATGCACCACCACTAGTGTTTTTTCTGTCATCCGCGCTTCCTGCCCAATTTGCATCTGTATATGCATGAAGTGTGAGCTCTGTATCTCTAGGATACCATAAGCCATAGTTTTGAGTTCCTTGAAGATACTTGAAACTTCTCTTAACTTCATGAAGATGAGTTTCCTTTGGATTTGCCTGAAACCTTCCAACTATTCCCACTGCATGCATAATGTCTGGTCGGGTACTTGTTAGACAGAGCAAACTACCAATCATGGATCTATAGGTTGGTTGATGTACTGCTGCTGATTCATCATTTGCGCTGAGGCTGTATCCTGTTACCATAGGGGTACATACTGGTTTCGAATCCTCCATCCCATATTTCTTCAAGATCTGCTTGAGATACTTGGTTTGTGATAGAAAAATGTCGTCTTTGTTTTGTTGGACTTGTAAACCAAGAAAATATGTGAGCTTACCAAGCAGGGACATTTCAAATTGTTTTTTAATCACCAAGGCAAATTTTTGACTCATGTCTTCTTCATTACTACCAAAGATGATATCATCAACATACACAACAAGTATTAGCAAATTATCATTGTCAATTTTTATATATAGATTGCTATCTATTGATCCTTTTGTAAAACCTTGTCGATGGAGGTACTTATCCAACTGATAATACCAAGCCCTTGGAGCTTGTTTAAGGCCATAAAGAGCCTCTTTGAGTCTGCATACAAGTTTTGGATCATTTCCAAGCATAAACCCATCTGGTTGCTCAATATACACTTCTTCATTCAAGTCTCCATTCAGAAAGGCAAATTTTATGTCCATTTGAAATACTTTGAACTTCTGAAAGCTAGAAAGAGCAAGGAACATTCTTATGGCCTCAAGTCTAGCAATTGGTGCAAAATTTTATTCAAAGTCTATACCTTCTTGTTGAGCATACCCTTTACAAACAAGTCTGGCCTTTTTTCTAATCACATCTCCATTTTCATTCAGCTTGTTCTTGAATATCCATTTTGTCCCTATGACATTCTTATCGTTTGGTCTAGGAACCAACTCCCAAGTGTTATTCTTTTCAATCTACTCAAGTTCTTCATTCATGGTCTTGACCCAACATTCATCTTTGCATGCTTCTCTTACATTTTTTGGTTCAGTGGAGGAGAGCAATGCTAGATAGCTTGAAGCTTCTAAAATAGTTCTTCTTGTTTGTACACCTGCCTCTTTCTGTCCAAAATTTGAGTTTCTTGATGATTCTTCTGAACGCACCTGGATGGAGTCTTTTCTTTCATCCTTATCTATTCTTCTGGTGCCTCATGGGTTTCTTCTTCATCATAAGTCTGATTTGATGTTGAAGGATAGTCCTCATCATCTTCAAAATCTTTGGATTTTACTGGCCTAGGAATGTTTCCTTCTTCATCAACCACTACATCAATACTTTCAACAATTTTTCCAAGTCTTTTATTGTAACACTTATATCCTTTACTATGTGGAGAGTATCCAAGGAGAATGCCTTCATCTACTCTAGGTTCAAACTTGCCAAGGTTTTCATCAGAATTTTTGATGTAACATTTGCTTCCAAAATTTTTGAAGTATTTTACCGTGGAAGTCTTACCATACCAGAGTTCATGAGAAGTTTGAGTGTTGTTTACCTGGACGTTTACCTTGTTGAGAATAGTAACTGTAGCAAATGCAGCTTCACCCTAGAAGGTTGCAGGAGTTCCAGACTCATCAAGCATAGCACAAGCCATTTGCTGAATCGTTCTGTTCATCCTTTCCACTACTCCATTTTGCTTAGGAGTCCTTGCAATAGAGAATTCCCTTCTTCTTCCATGTTCTTCACAAAAATCGAAAAATTCATCCGAGGTAAATTCCCCTCCTCGATCAAACCTGAGGCATTTGATTCTGCGATCTGATTCATTTTCAACCAAGGTTTTGAATGCTTTGAACTTTTCGAAAGCTTCGTCTTTATGCTTCATAAGTCCTATCCAACACATCTTGGAAAAGTCATCAATGAGCAGTATAAAGTATTCTTCTCCTCGAGGTGACCTTTTCCTAGATGGACCACATACATCAGTATGGACAAGTTCAAGTGGCCCTCTAGCTAATCCTCCCTTCTCAGGGAAATTAGTTCTAGTTTGCTTACCAAACTAACATGATTTGCATATTGTATTGTCTGGAATTATGATGTCAGGGAGATCACGAACCGCCTGATATTTGCATGCTTTCCTTATCTAAGAGAAGGTTAGATGCCCCAATCTTCTATGCCATAGCCAGTGTTCATCATTCTTGCTTAGATAGCATTACTGTTGTCCTCCTTTGAGTATGTATAAATTATTTGGAGTTCTTATGCCTTTGATCACTGTTTCTCCTATATCAAGCTCACGAACAATACATCCATTTGATCGAAATATTACCTCATTTCATTGATCACACATTTGGTTGACACTCAATAAATTATACTTTAAGCCATCAACATACATAACATTTCCCTCTTTGACCTTTTCTTTCAAAATAATAGAACCTTTACCTTTTATGAGTGCAGGGGTGTCATTTCCAAATGAGACCTTTCTTTCCTTTTCTAAGGCACTATATGACTAAAGTTTTTCTTTATCACCTATCATATGTTTCGAGCATCCACTGTCGATGTACCATTGATTTTCCTGCCCTTCTACATATAAGGCTATGCCACATCTTTCTGGTTGTGGTTCTTTCATTCTCCATGTTTTGGGACTTGATGAAGCTTGCTCCTTCTGAGTTGTTTGCTGAAACCTACTCCTACATTTAGAATCTTCATAACCGAAGTTGTTACAAATAGAACATTCTATTTCATTTTCAAGAGCAGAAAAGTTATTGTAGGTCCTTTTCATGATCCCAGTCATACTCCTTTTCTTTTTAGCTTCTCTAGTCATGATAGCCTTGTAGGCAACACATTGAGCAGCTTTATGACCAAAATTATGACAAGGGAAACATTGGCCATTGAAGAAATTCCTGCGATTATCAAACCTACCGACCAAATGATTGTAGTTTCAATTGACATCCATTCTTGAGGCAAATTGAGAATGATTTACCTATGGTTTGTAGCTTTTGTTCATCCTTGAAGTAGATTGCCCCCGATTTACTTGATGATCTTTGTTCATTCTTAAATTAAATTGTCCCTGATTTACCTGGTGATCTGCATTATGCTTTTGCTGTCGATTGTCAACCTGTTCACTTCTCCTTGCTACATCAAGATAACTTTTGGAGGTGGATGGCTTCTGTGCTTGAGATGCTTCTTCAGTATATCCAAGACC
>APFE031265789.1:0-11320 GCA_000404065.3 Pinus taeda
GCAAGCCACGGATCAAGTGTCGGTAATACCGAGGAGAGAATGAACCGTCGGATCACTACATATCGTGACCGTCGGATTGTAAGTTACAAAATGTACAACGGTAAAGAAACACACTTTACCTAACTCTATACCTAACTCTATACTAGACCAAGTTGAACTTAACTATTTCCTATGTGTCGGAATATCCTAACAGATCCTAGAAATAACATTAAATGAAAGAGTGCAAGAGGAAGAATTCATTAAAAAAATATTCTTGTTAAACCATAAAAAATGGCTATTCATCTAACTCAACATTCATTGTTTATTGTAAAGTTGGTCTTTATAATCAATCTATTTTCAATATTCAAAGAAGACATTGAACGATGATAGAAGATTGAAACAAAAGTTGTTTCTACTTACCATGTTAGAGTTTAAAGTGGTGCCCTTGCATATAATCAGTGATTGAAGAATTTCCATTGCGACATTCCCAACATTTGTGTTCATGATTACTATTGTTCCTCTCCCCAACCATTCAAACTCTATTCCCAGGAATTCATGATAATTGGTTAGAAAGTGACACTAAACTTGTATTATAAACTTGTAAATGCAACTCGAAGTAGATATTATAAATCATAACAAAGGAGAACTATCAAATCTTATGGGTTCCTTCAAGCCAAAGACCACAAAGGAACGAGATGACCACCAGGACTATTGAACCTTAGAGAATCATTTTGAGTTGAAGAAGAAAACCAAATAACATTGGATGTGGAGGTGAAATCCTTAGGATAAATGTGCAAGTCACTCTCCTTTATGAGATTAGACTAGGCAAATAATTGAACAATGTATGGTTTATGGCACTTGTATAGTAACTAAAACTCTATTTAGAAAAAGAAATTTAAAAAGTGTAGGTCTATAGAATTCAATATTTGGAAAGAAAAAATAATTTTAAGTGAAATGTTTGCTTGTTGAGGCAAAAACATTCAAATGTATTTTTTATTTGTTGTGATGTTGGGTTGTTCCATCTTTGAGGAAGAATGACTTTTCACTATGATCTTGCAAGTTCGACTTTTATACTGTCAGGATCTCTAGAAATATCATTCTGGCCATGTGCTTTTCCAATGTCCTCCATTTACCCCTTTTGTCACCTCATGAAGGAAGTGCACCCATGAGGTCAGTCTATACCCCTACTTCACATCCAAATAATTCTTTACCATTTTCAATTTATAAAACAAATGACGACAAAACTACTGCAGTAAATTCATTTACAAGGATGATCATGACACTGAGTCTCAAACATAGAAACCTTTTCCTATATCATTAATTTTTAGTGCAAGAAAACAAACGAAGGATAAATGGTTTGATTCTTCACAGTACCTGAACAAGACCTAACTACGAACAAAGTGTGTTCAAGAGCTAATCTGCCATTTCTCCACCTGTGCCATCACCTCTCTCAATGTGTGGACTGGATTTAAATGTGATGCATTCCTCCTGAAAATTTTATCAAATTATACCTATAGCTCATCAATTATCCTTGACCATTTTCCGTACCAAATTTATTCAAACCAGATCAAATACAGATCATGTCAAGCACAAGAAAACCAAAACAATAGTTTCCCCAACACTGAATTCGATCAAAGCATTTTCATTAGTTTCATCAAACACCCTGAAACAACAGCAGAAAGAAGAAAAAACCCTAGGCACATCTCGTTAAATTCACTGCACCTTCATTTTCCCCTTGCTCCAAAGATTAATAAACATTTTAGAGCTAGCGCGCTTATGCTTTCTCTATGCATTGACTCAATTTCATATTTCAACTACATGGCGCCTAAATATGAAAAAGTTTTATTTTGTAAAAAATCATTTTAAAATAATATTTTAAAATGTTTAATTAACAGAATGAATATATATGTAATGTAATTGAAATCTTTAATTATATAGTATTTTTTTTACATTACAAGGTATAATGTCATAAAGGTAAAGAGTTTGGATGTCAAACATATTATAATAGTTGAAATTGGGAATATTTTTTTTATATAGTAGTTTATATCTTTTTTAACTCAAGATCTACTAAGTGCTAAGAAGGATCTAATTTCTTGAGGTATAAATTTTATTTAGAGTGAAAAGAGATTTGATCCTTCTAAATATTTGGTAAATCTAGAGTTAAAATGGATCTAAGCTAAGATGGATCAAAATTATTTAGTAATGCATAAAATTTCTAGTAACTTGTTAACAAAAACAAAATTTACATCAGGTACCAGATTAATTTTTAAATTTTCTTGTTGATAAGCCCTTCTTGTCCTCTCATCCTTTCTTCGCACATTAAGGTCTGGGAGAATAGATAAACCTCCATGTATCTTATGCTTTTGAGCATGATGATATTCTAGTTTTTTAAGTAATCAAACATTTTTTTTAATTTTTTTTTGGTAACTAGGTAACGCTTAGGCTGGGGTCAGCCTACTTATTGGTTGTAGGAAGACCGGTACACCCAGAATGGGATGCTTATCACCAAGATTTTGCAAGGCTTTAGTCAAGCCTGGACACCGTTGGGAAGTTTAATTCCCCCAAAGTGGCTTCCACTCCTATGCCCCTCCCCATGATGCTTTAAATTGCGACCAAGCGAGGACTAAACCCCACGTAAACCTACTGGTCTATACCACTTGTTAGTTCGTCATATTTTTATTCTTGGACTATAGTAGTCATTTACATTAATCATTTTTAATTTTTAATTATGTCACTTATTATCTAGTCATATATTTTAGTCCTGATCTAAATTAGTCATTTAGGTTAGTCGTTTTTAGTTGAGTCACTTAATATCTAGTCATATATCTTATCCCTAGAATAAATTAGACATTTAAGTTAGTCATTTTTGGTTCAATCACTTAAAATTGCTCAAATTTAATAGTAATTCACTTGAAATAATTGTGGTGACTAACTTTTTAAGTCACGTAGTCACTAATCTCCCATTTTGTACTAGTGATGCAACCTGTGACCTTTCACCTCCGTTTTCTCCTAATTTCCATTATTTTCATAAATAAATGTGCCAAAAATGCCATATTGTCATTCCAAATCCTTAGCCAATGCCTTTGCCAATTTCCTTAGCCATAAACAATCAAATGAAAACCCACTAGGATGTCTTGCCCAACATTCAACTTGGAATAAGTGTCCCATCAGTCATGGTTATTATTTTTTCCTTTATTAACTTGTATTACATGGAATTTCACAAGAGTTGTTACAAACCCTCCCCCTTGGGGAACACCATCCTCGGTGTTATACCACACCAAGACCTTAGCAAAACTGCTGAAAAGAAAACATACTACCCATGGAACTTTATAAGATAGCTCGATGCAATACTTACAATGATCACCCTGCTGAAATAAAACCATCATGACAACATAATAACATGACATCGTAATAACATGACACCCATACCACTAATTGGAGCTTTATAACTTAGCTCATGGAAGTATTTACATCCTTATACATATGTGCATATAGCAAAATCATCAAAACATATACCAAAATCACACCAAAACATTAAGCCAAAACTGCTTTGCCTGAACCAGCAAACAAGGAAGGATACATAGCCCACATCTGATCCACCATCTCCCATGTAGCTTCATTGGGCCTAAAGTGCTTCCATTTCACTTTAACTTGCTTGATTGCTTAGTTCTTGAGCATGAACACCTTTTTTTTTCAATATACACTAAAGCTATGGCTGGAATTATCCATTCGGTTCCATCTACAATACAGATCGGTCAATCACATGATCAACATCCTTAACATACATCTTAAGCAAAGATACATGGAAAAAATCATGGACTTTCACTATCGGAGGCAGTGCAAGGTTATAGGCTATTGGCCCAATCCTCTCAATGATACTGAAGGGTCTACAATACCATGGTGTCAGCTTGGCGCATGATCCAATCCACAATGATCTCTTCTTTGGTTTGATGTGCAAGTACACCTATTCCCCGACTTGAAACTCCTCGAACAACCTGTTCCTATTTGCATAACTCTTCTGCCTATCCTATGTTGCCTTTAGATTCTTCTTGATCACCTGCATTTCCCATTCCATGTCTACCAACATATTTGGTCCAATCAGTACCCTGCTAATTGGATCACTCCAACTGATAGGAGTGTTAAAACTCTACCCATACAATGCCTCAAAAGGACTCATCCTCAATGAACCCTAAGAATTGTTGTTGTCTGCGAACTCTACCAAAGGAAGATACTCCTCCCACTTTCATTGTTGGTGTATCACATACATCCTCAACACGTCCTCCAATATCCAGCTGACCCTCTCTGTCTATCCATCTGTCTGCAAATGATAAGTTGTACTGAAGGCCAACTCTATGCCTGTTACACAAAAATATTGTCACCATGATTATTTGCAGTCAGTATGGGTCTATCATCACTTATACTAGCCTCCTAAGCAAGTCTCAGACCTTAGCTCTTCATGTCAAGCTTTGCAAATGAGAGAAAAAACATTGAAAATCAATATTACTCTGGTTTCGCACTTTCTCTCACTTTTGCCTGCGGGCTGGCACCCTTTGTTCATCTTACCTGCATACCTGCACGCTCTGTCTTTAAAGGTGTGGGTGTGTACCCCTGTAAAAGTAAAAAAGGCGCAATTTTATACTAAAAAACTCACTTTTGGGTTAATTCTAGATGTTTCTAGAAGGTTTTTGACGTGGATTGTTCGCTCCAAGGTGGTTCATGCATCCCAAAAGAGAAGGAGCTAATCCCTTGATAGGAGGAGCTATCCCTTTGAAGGAGGGCTTTATTCCTTTGAAGGAGGACCTAGTAACTTCCCTCCATTGCACTATAAATTAAGGCATTGGGTCAGTTGCTAGGGAGGTTAGAAGCTGAACATTTTGAGGGTAAATGCTGATGGAATTGGGACTTTTCCTAGTTAAACTTGAGAGGAGAGATCACATGCCTTTTGGTTTTATTGGGAAGTGAGTGAAGCTTGTGAAAGTAGAGGAGACTTCTTGTCGGGCCCTGGGAGGAGCTTGTACAGCATCAAGGCATAGGTTGTAAAGTTCTTCTTCATTTGAATTAATACAATTAGATTCATTTTTCTCAACAAATTGTCTTATGGTTTGTTTCATAATCTCCTTGATCATTATGATGAATATGCTTTATGATATTGGCTTTTCAGGTGTTATGTAATGGTTTGCTTGTTTGTGTTTGCAGAATTATACTTCAAGGAAGCTCATTTGGAGCGAGGGAGCAAGGCTTCCACAAACTTGCATTGGACCCAAGGTAGGCCTAAAACACTTGTTTGCCTTTGTTTTACTTGCATGTTTAGAGAAAGATAGTTTTTGATTGGCTTGCTTGTCACTAGATATCAGTAGACACTAGGAAGGTTGATCTTGTTCGCAACCTCGACTCATTCTGCGTGACAGCAACCAAGGAAAGAAATTCTTCAAAGAAATTCTTTTACTCCTAATTGTGGAAGTGATAAACGGTTATTTCCTCTGATGAGTAAAGTTGAATGTTATGAATGTCATAATCTTGGACATGTTATAGCCAGATGTAGAAGAAGAATGGTTCAAGACCATCACATAGAAAGATCATCACGTTCCAGGTACTTTAAGGGATATTGTTTTGTTTGCAATATCTTTGGTCGTAAAGCAATTGATTGCAATAAAGGAATATGAAACATGTAAGATGTTATGCATGTAACAAGGTTGGACATAAAGTAAGGGAATGTAGGAGCAAAATTCGAACTCCAAAGCAAGAGGATCATACATCATCGCAATTCTAGGTATTGAAGAAGACAAAATTAGAGTCAGAAAGAGGTGGCACAACTCAGCTAGGAGACGTAACAGCCACAGGAGAAACTGAAAGTGTAGACCTTCAGTATTCCAATTTGCATACACAGATATTATAAATAGAAGTCGCGTATATGGAGCTCTGAAGAAAAAGCAGCAGAACATGAAAAGAAGTTTGATACGGTGGTTGGCATAGGTTCAGGGGGAGCATATGCCTCGAATAATGCATAATTGTTGGCATTATGGTTATAAGTCTTTGGTGATGATGCTTATTGACACATCTTGCTATTGATTGTTGATTGGCCAAGAGAATGAATTGCAGGTTACAGGTCTGGATGATAGTGATAGATGCTTATGGTGCAGATCATATATGTTGTACGATAGTTGCTGATGACTATCATGGTCTTGTTTAGATTGCTGTTCATTGTTATAAAAGTCATGTATATCATTTGATGTAAAGGTCATGAAAAGACCCAATTTTTTAACCCCACTTTGCATGGGAGGGATGATGTAATAATGTTTATTTCAGTCATGTATAAACATTTGGTATATCCCCACTTGGTTGGATGGATGAGTTGAAATGGTGTATCCCCACTTGATTGGGAGATTGATGTATGTATGAGTCATTGGTGATAGGAAGGTCATACTCACATAGTTGAGTTGTAGAGTCGTGGTATTCTCTTGAAAAATATTTTTGCAGACTCGGCATGTGCTCCCGGGGAGCATGGACGGATTGGTACATCTTGACATGTACAAAGGGGGAGCTCAATCAGATATTTTAGCATGTACTCAGGGGGAGTATGGATAGTAGAATGTATATCAAGGGATAGAATATCTTGGTTCACCCTTTTCCCTTGATGTCAAAGGGGGAGAGTGACTTGGTGTGGTTGCTGCCATCAAGTCCAAAGGGGGAGATTGTTGGCATTATGGTATAGGTATGATACAGGTGTTGTCCCTGATGGCAACTCACTTAGATGACAGATCATAGTACAACTAGTAAATAGCAAAGAATTAATGATCAGAGAGGTATACGCATGTGTGATGTGACAAAGAAGCGTATACATGTAGGTTCACCATATACCAAGTCGTATATATGTACACATGCACGTTTACAGAAGGAAAGGCACGTACATGTTGGGAATCTAAGTTTTGGTCCGTGGTATTTGGTCCATGATATTTTGGTATTGGTCCATGGTATTTGGTCTAAAGTGTTGACCCCAGGTATTGGGTCCAAGGTATTGGTTCTACGTGGTTTTTTACCATGGTATTGAGAGAGGCCTAAATCTATATAAGGAGAAGATCATTAGGCCAAGAAGGACAAGTGTGCAAGTGATGAATATCTAATGAAGTGTGAGATCTAATATGTTGGTTATGGGTTTGTGATGCTTTGCTCGATCTGAACTAAGGAGGCACCTATGCAGTTGATAAAGGTTGATGGACTGGGATCATGAAGACTAAAATGCATTATCATTATATGGCAAGATCCTGAATAGATCTGAATACTGACGCATGTCTTATCCTTTATATCTTATGGTCTGGGTATATCTGAAGTTGAAAATTGCAGTGAAGGTATAAGTAATTATTTTCAGATCTGTACGCGGGTTCTCTCTGGTGAAAGTGCATATACACATTGGTTCGACACAGTCAAGTAGCGTGTACATTATGAGATTTGATATTTGAGGTTGTTGTTGGTTCTATTGGTTGTTGCAGAGTTCTGGGCTCTGCTCAATATTCTAGTGACTATGTTTTGATGACAGGGTTTCAGTGATTCAGTTGTTGGGTGATTCAAAGTTAATGATTGTATTGCAGTGGTGATTGTTTTGTATTTATGGATCTAGTATGAAAATTTATGAAACGTGGTCCCTGGAAGAAAAGATAAGGTTGTAGCCTTTTGTAGGTCAGCACCTACGTACTAGTACATCAGCTAGTACAAGAGCTAAGGGGGTTGTAGCTCCCTTCCAGGAGAAGTTGGAGAACGAGAGAAGGTTGTATCCTTCTGCAGGTAGAAGCCTGCGTACTGGTATATGGCCGCACCAATACAAAATTTGTAAAAGAAGTTTCTTATTAAAGAAATATTGAGAAGATTGCAACAGGCGGTTTTCACCCACATTGGGTTTCCACCTTATATCATGGTGTTCATGTGTCCTTCTTATGTGTGATGATCTGTTTTGTTTTACTACACCTGTTTACTTTTTATATGGTTAATAATGTTCTAATGCACTCATTAAAGATCAACTAACTGAATCATAAGTTTACTGGATATACGCTAGTTGCATTAAACATAGTTTCATATACACATGGGTTTCCTTAACTGAAGCAGTGTATATGAATTTGATAATGGAAATGAAAAGATTATTGATTTGCTAATACTGATTCACCCCACCTCCCCCCTCTCAGTATTATTTCCAACGAACTTTATAGTAGTGCACCTTGACTTCCCTAGTCCTTCATGATAACTTGACCTTATCCCATCAACAAATTGTTGACAACAACCTTCTTTTGAATCACCTAACGATCAAAGTAGCCAGATCATTCAGAGCCATTGTTGATCTTTTCTCAAACGCCTCAGGCACTTCCATCAACTTGGAAAAGTCCAAAATATTTTTTTTCAACACCTTTTTCATTGCCCAAAAGAACATCAAGCATATCATAGGCTTCTCCGCTACCTCTCTCCCTTCTAAGTACCTTGGATCCCCCCTCAATAGATCTTCCATTAAACACTCTTCATCATGCGACCTTCTTGACCTTTAGATATTTAAATATTTCCAACCACCTTGTTCTCCTTAAATCAATCCTTCAATCCATGGCAACCTACCTCTTTTCCATCCTTGCGGTTCCCAAATGGGGGATCTCACCTCAAGAAAAAAATGGCCTCTAGTAAATGGGAGACTCTATGCCCCTCAAAAAAAGAGAATGTGATTAGTTTGTGTGATCCAGAAATAACCAACAAAGTTTTGGGAGCTAAAATATGGTGGCATTGGATTAAAAATGTGGAGGAACCATTGGCACAACTATGGCACTCTAAATATGCTAAGGAAACAACAAAGCAAGGCCTCATTTGTCTTACCTCCCAAACCCAAGGCTCCCTCATCTGGAATTTGGCTAGCCTCAACAAAACTCTAGTTTATATGCACAACTTATGGGAAATTAGGAATGGAAAAAGGTCAAGATTCTTGACAAAATCTTGGCAACAACTTCCAAGCCTAGGTAACATTCTCCAATTTCTGCTCAGCAAGTGGAAGAAACATATTCTCTACAAGGAGGAAGACTCATAGGAAAATAGAAACTATTGTATGCAGGCTCTCCATAAAAGAACCATAAGGGAAAAAGTAGGTTCATATATCCTAATATGGGGTTACAGACACTCATGAACTTTTTTAGTCAAAGAGGCTTACCACCTCATGGCTCTAGATCAACTAGAAGCTCCATATCCATTATGAAAAGAACTATGCTCTCTAAAATTACGGCCAAAATTGACCACCTTCACCAGGCTTCATGTAAGACTTCATACTCTTATATAGGAGAATATTCTTAAAATATGATTATATGGCCCATCATGGTGTTGTATGCGCAAGAACCAATAGGACACTATTAACCATCTATTCGACTCTTGTGCAATTGCCAATAGTCTATGGGAAAAATGGCTCTTGGATTTAAATGTGCCAATAAAGTTTAAGGAAACATAGTTTATTCGATCAAGAATTGGGTAAAAAATCATTTTCAAAGTCCATTCCTTATAGATAATGGACAATATCCTTAAGCCTCCTGACATGGGAAATGTGGAAGGAGATAAATCAAATTAATATCAGTGACAAGCACAAAACCACATAAGGCATATGGGTACTCTTACATAAGCATATTGTAAAAACCTCGATTTAAAATATACAAATAATTACATCAATTTATATGATTAATAATCAACACCCAATTATTCAACTATTTAACATAGAATTAAAAAAAAAAACGAGTAGAGACGACTTACTTGTGTCAATGATATTCCTTACTTGTGCTTTTGGAGTGGATTGTCCTTTGAATTTTGCTAACTACAACAAAATTTTTGGGGGCGACTCTCCACCCAACCGTAGGCTCCACTGCACATAATATTTCTACAGCTTGCCACCCCCGAGCCCTCAAACAATGTACTACTATCAAGGAATCCTTTATCTCACAACACTTTTCTCCCAAGAGAATGGATGAAGGAATGATGAATCTCATCTTCCTCATCGTCCATTAAATAGACCAAACAATGGAAAGGGGTCCGCATACGCAAATTCCATGTGTCAATATGAAATTTTTATTTCTTTATTTTAAGTTTTACTTAATTTAATATTTCTCTTAATTTAATTTTTTCTTATTTTAATTCTTTTTACTTTTATTAATTTGACTTATTTTTTACTTCATTTTTTATATTTACTTTTCTATCGTATGTTATTTAGAAGCTCCTAGTTTATTATTTACTATTTTATTTATTATTATTAATTATAGTTCTCTTCATTATTTTTGTTTACTTACTATTATTAATAATTTTCCTCCTATTATTTATATTTATTTACGTATTATTAGAATCTTCTTTATTTTCTTTAGCTTATTTGTTTTATACATTAATTATCTTTTCTTTATATTTATTCTTTGTATATATATATATATCCATTATATGATTATATATATATATATATATATATATATAGTATTATATTATAATTATATCAGTATTTTAACAATTTCGGTTGCTGACTGTATTAAAAAAAGAAGAGGAAGTCTAAGCTCCGGTATTACATGTGTTGGACTCATAGAATGAGCTTGCAACTATTTTACAATTAAGAATTCAGCTGAATTGCTTTTGTTTTTTGTTAATTCTTGAGGAGCACTAATTTTATGGACATTTTTGGGCACTTCAACCCCAATCATAAATGTCCATAAACTGAGGGCTCCTAAGTCCCTAAAAGTGTTGCTTCACTGCCTAAAGGAGTAAGGTCAGCTGATTACAGCATCTCCCAGAAGTTCTCCACTGAAAACTGCTCATAAATGGTTAAAACTGGACCATACTGAAAGCTCAGTGCAGAGGGTACAATGCATATCACCTTCCCAGTGTACAAGGTGTGATGCATACTAAATTGCTCCTCTGTAGGGTGCGATGGTCAGGAATGGACAAATGGCAAGGACAAAATGCAAGGTGGAAGATCATGGAATCTTCTAGAAGCTTCCCCTCTGACACTCGCCTCTCTGTTTTCGACCAGGGATGACTAAGAGATCATCATTCTCCAAGTGGAAGCAGGAACTATCAGATAGAGGACACTAATCAAGATCCCAGAAGATGACTCACCTCTCTTTAATCATCTATATATGGATCCCTCATCACAGAGATCCAGAGGCTGGAATTTTGTATCTTATAGAGAAGTGTTGTTGGTTTTTCTGGTGTACATTCATAGTGTTGGGTGATATAAGCTTTGCTTGAGGTGAAGAAGGGCTTCCTAGCTAGAGGATGATGCTGGGTCAGAACATATGGTTGTAATCCTCTTACTACTTTTCATCTTAATAAAGCTATTCTAGTTTTCTTCCATATT
>APFE031265792.1:0-14479 GCA_000404065.3 Pinus taeda
TAATAAAGCTAACAACTTTATTGAGTGCATTCAATACATCCACCAATAGGTCCATCAAATATTTGACAAAACCAATGCTAAGTACAAGCAATGTCAAGATCACCCTCAGGTCCCACACAAGTTCTAGGTAGGTGACAAATTTTGGTTACATTTGTGAATGTAGTGCCTCGCTGAGCCCTACTATAAGCTTCACCCACTTTGATATGGGCACTACACCATAACTAAGGCTATAGGGAACAATTATTTTCAGCTCAATGTTCCACTTTTTCCTCGCCTACAACTAGTGTTTATGTGAACTACCTTTGACAACACGTTCCACCATTACTAGACACATCAGAAATTGTGGAACATGCCACAAATTATCATATAATGGACACACATATCAATAATATTGGCCATCAAAAGATCCAACTATACCAGGTTGTCAAAGTTGGCGAAATCCTAAACCAAGGCAAGTGGCTTACAAAGGACCGAGTTCAACAAAAGTTTCCCCATTTCATGGAGGAAGTCAACGTAATGGGGAACATTGCTTCCTAAGGCGGGAGGACTGATGTAGGTGGATATTGGTGACCACTTGCCTATTCCATTTTGACTCCCATTATTATTTCTTTTAGTTTTTTAGCTTTGTTTTTTTTGTAAGCTGAGTAGTGCCATATTCTATTATCAAAAAGGAAACATTACATAGCTAGGTTGGTCTCAACCCGCCCAGGAGGGAAACCGGGTTTATTGATCACCGATAGTTTTTAATAGCTGCCCAAAAATAGAATGTTTTAAACTTGTCTTTCCATGCCTTATACACTTTATCTATCCTCCTATTACTACCTACATACAACTCAATGTATATATAAACAGAAGATTCAAGCATGGCTAAAACAGAAACAGAAAATGACAATTCCTAAATTCATTATGGACATGCCTAGAATTGCTAGTCCTATGGATTCTCTTGCTATTTTTTCTCTTTCTTGACCAGCACCCCGCTTGCCTCAAGTTGCTGCTGCAGGTCCTCCAGCCGTTTATCTTGCATCAACAAAGTGATTACTATGTTCTTCAATTCTTTCTTTAAATTCGGGATACCCTGAGACAGTTCTGCCATCTCCATTGCTATATGTTCAATGGCTTTAGCCATGAGCCTTTTCATAACCCGGTACAAATGCAAGGACTGTTTGTAAAGCATCATTCTTCCTCTGGTGTGCCCAGGGTCAGGCAGAACGTCAATCCAATCTTCCATCTCATCCTCTGACTGGGCCTGGATGGCTTCTTCCTCCCAATGCTCAATAATTCTTTTGATTTTTGGATTTGATTTCTCCCTGTACTCCTTCTATGTTATCCATACTCTCTTTCCTATGGTCTACCTGGTCTGTCGGGTCCCTTCTCGCATCCCTGTCTCGGTTTCCTCCTCCTTGCTGGGGCTACACTGTCGTCCTTGTCGGCTGCGACCTGCCGCCACATCTCATCCTCTCCAGCCTCCTCTACCCCTACGGCCTCTCCCTCTCCTGTTTCTTCCCCTACCCCTTCCTGCGATGTTTGGCGGACTCCCTCCATCATCTTCGCCGCTCCCGGTCGCGGATTTGTTTCGGCCCTTTCACCTTATCTCCTGGTCATAATCCTCCCGACCCTCCAGCATCTCCTCACTCTCCCCTTCCGAGACTTCATACATAGGGATTCCCTGTGGTGTACAGTCCTCCATCTTCCGCTTACCCTTTCTGTCCTCGTCTTTCCTGCTCTGGTCATCCTCCATTCCGCTGCTCCACATCCTGCGTTGAGGTTTCCGGCTTCCTTCAGCTTCCATATTATCCTTTTGTCTCTGATTCCGCTCACCTCCCGCTCGGTTTACAGGGCTGCTCATCTCATTGGTGCTATGGCTCCTCTCTGTGTAACCAAGACAGTTTCCATTGGGGTCCTTCTCTCTCGGGCTAGCTCGCCACCCTTGCTTCGTTAAAATGCTCCTCTGCATGCCTTTCCTCTTTATGTTTTGGTGCTGTGTTCTATTCTGGATCTGTGCCCCATCATTTCTCCACCTCATCTCTGCCCTCCTGTCCCATCCATCGACATGCCGTGCTGCTCCACTTACCAACCCGCCGCACCATTCACCTGTGGCACTAATGCCTTGATATCTGCCTGCACTTGCCTGCTTCGTCCACCGCCAATACATCATTCCTTCCTTCTCCACGTCATGCAACCCGATCGGGTAAGTTTTTTAGCTTTGTTAATTGTGTCACAATTTACTATTTTTCGCAGTTTTTTGGGTTGTGAACTTCCAGACCCATTTTGATGCTGTAAATGACTTTTTTCTTGGAAAATGGCAAAACATGAGGCTTGAGATTATATTTTTAGTCATAAGTTGTAGTCATTAGATATATATTTTTAATGAGGTATTGTACACGTCAAATGAAGCTTGCATGCCAAATTTACTAATTGGCCAATGTTTTTAAACATAGGGATTACTGAGATTGGTGAATGTTTTTAAACTTCAAGAAAAATTTCCATCCTTAAAATTTTCCATGCGGAGCATTTGTGTGCAATGGAGAATGAAAGGATTAAGGGAGTCTCTAAACCTTGAAGCTCCATACCCACGAGTTTAGCAACATGATGGTAAGCTTACTTTGCATGATGTAAATGGAATTCCAAGGCCAACAAAATTCCTTTCAACAACACATTCATATCTTCTTTTTCTTAGTAATGGATCCCCATGAGGTCATGCATGACCCAAAGATGGTCACCCTAGATGGTTAGCTCACGTGCTTCAATATCTTCCACCATTACTTTGAAGCAGTGTGGAATATTGCAATCAAAATGTTCACCTCCATACACATGCCACGAAGGGTGCGAGCTCGCCCATGTTGTAGAGAAGACATATGAAAATATGTGAAGCTAAGTAGAGTAACCACATTCACCCAACTCAAGGATTTGAGAGCCATATTGAAATCCCGTGATATTTTAATAAGAAATGAGGGTGGTTATACAACAACCACCACCACCACCACCATGCTCCATACTTGAGAAATGGTGGAATGTGAGCAAGATGTGTCGTTTAAATCCAAACTTAGGTTTATAGATTAATTGAAGTTATTGAATGCTTGTGTTGTCGAACTCACACCCAAAATTGAGGGAATATTTTAGTATGTTTATTTATAAAAATATATTTTAAATTATAAAAAAAATGTTAATATAATATATATATGAGAGCCTTTATATTCGAAACTATAAAATAGGGTTTTGATAAAAATAAGAAATATAGAGTCTTTATTATAATGCCATTTATTAATAAAAGGATTTACTGAGAATTAAGAAATCTATTTTGAGAGTTATTTATCGTCTAGTAAAATTAGAAGTATTCTTTGATATTCCATCAATGCATGTACTATGTCATAAGTTCATTAAATGAAATTATTATAAATAAAAGTGATATATAGACATCACATAAGAGTTAATGTAAAAAAATAAATCCTTTTTTGTGAGTCTGTGATGGTAATTCCAAATGAATTGCTTGTTTGCATTAAGAGGTCATTTATAAACACATTGAAGGGAGACTCTTGGAATATTATATTCTAGTGTCTCTTCACCTTCCTTATTTTTTTATTTACAATATTTACATAATTTCCCTAATCCCAAAGATTAGGTGCCAACATTCCCCCCCTTAATATGAAGGGATCTTGGTGAGTCCAAGCATCATTCAAATTCTTTCAAACTTTTCTCTTCCAACGCCCCTACCCAATGCACTGATCTGTCAATACTCAGTTCTAGAGAATGATGAAATCAAGAGGAAATTTCAATATCTTTTGTATAAAGAGCACATTAGCCCAAGTACAGAAGAAGGATGGGACCTGGAAACTCTGTATTGACTATTGGGTGTTAAACAAGATCACTATCTGGAACAGATATCCCATCCCACACATTGATGACCTTTTGGACCAGCTTAAGGGGAAAAAATATTTCAACAAGATTGACTTGCAGTCCATTTATCACCAAGTACATATCTAACCTTCCAATGTGTGGAAGACTTCCTTGAAATCCAAGGAGGGCCTTTTTGAATGGCTCATCATGCCTTTGAGGTTAACAAATGCCCCCACGACCTTTATGAGGCTCATGGAAGACATCTTCCAACCTTTCACCAACTCATTTTTGTTGGTGTATTTGGATGAAATTATGACCTTCAACTATTGTATGGAAGAACACCTCCACCATATTGGACACGTCTTCCAAACCCACCGACAACATAATTTCTGTGTAAATTGGAGAAATGCACTTTTGGTATGATTCAGGTTCAATATCTCGGGTACATCATTGATGAGGTAGGTGTGCATGAGATACAAGTCATTTGGGATTGGCCAACCGCAACCACTCTAAGAGAGTTACATAGCTTTCTAGTTCTTACCAACTTCTACCACAAGTTTTTGTTGGGGTTCTCTTATATCACTTGGTCATTGAGTCAAGTCACCAAGGGAGGAGCAAAATAAAAGTTCTTTTGTTGTGAACCCCAAGAGAAGGAATTTTTCTGAGTTGAAGCATCACCTTTGCTTTGCACGAGTTCTCCCATACTAGCCTTGCAACAACCATTTCGAATAGAGACACATGCCTCCGACTATGTTATTGGTGTAGTTATTACTCAATTGGGGCATCTAGTGGCATATGACAATGAGACACTTTCAGTCCCGGTTTGAAAGTATCGCACCTATGAGAAAGAGATGCCTTCCTTGTGTAGACATGCCGACAATGGAAGCATTACATTTTGCAGAAGGAAACGATCATCCAAATAGATCACTCATCCATATAATTCATATAGATAGAATGGAAGTTATAGAATGATTTCCATCAGAAATGGTCCACATACCTACAACAATTCCATTTGAACATTAATTACAAGAAGGGAAAAGCCAGAAATGTTGCAAACTACCTTATCCAACTGTTGGTCATGGCATTGACCACCGTGCTTGAATCTTATGGGCACAAGGCTCTCGGGTGCCCTCATCTTTACAAGAGTGATCCAGAATTTGGAAACACATACTAGAAACTACTCGAAGGCAAACAAGTTCCAAAAGTTCACCTCCAAGATGCATTGTTATGCCACCTAGGACACCTCTGTGTTCCTTAAGTGAATGTACCAATATGATTTTTGAGGTGCACTACTTGGGTCACTCGACATCTTGGGGTAGAGAAAATAGTGGCAGTTTTATAGAAGTATTTTTATTAGCCAAACCTTTGACACGTTGTTGCGAAGTAGATAAGATCCTGTACTATATGCACAAGTGCCAAACCGACCATCAAGAAGGAAGGCCTATACACTCCTATTCCTACTCCTACTTGACCTTGGGAATCCATCTCCATGGATTAAATTTTAGGTCTTCCTTCTACTAAGCATAAAAAAAACTATGTTTTCATGGTTATTGATAGATTCTCTAAAATGGTCATTCTAGTGACCTACAAGAAGAGTATCACAGGAGAAGCCACTACTAAGATATTATTTGAATGGGTGTGGGTACACTTTTGGATCCCACATTCCATTTTCTTAGAGCAGGAAAGTAGCTTCATAAGTAAATTTTGGTCAAGTTTGTAGTCAATGCTCGACACCAAGCTCACTGAGTCCATGACTTTCCACCCCCAAACAAAGGATGTGAATAGGATGATCGTACACATTTTACGCATGTACAAATCAAAGCATCGACACACATGGGATGAAAGTCTCCCATATTTCAAGAAAAACTAAAATATAGCTCTCCATTTCTCAACTCTCCACAACCCTTTTTTAGGTGGGATTGGGATTCCAGCCACTATGCCCCATTGATGTGGCCATACCATTTGCAGCAACTCTCGTAGATTCATCTCATGTCTAATCTGAAGCTAACAAAGCTAACAAATTCATTGAGTGCATTAAATACATCCACCAATAGGTCCATCAAATATTGGACAAAACCAATGCTAAGTACAAGAAACGTCATGATCACCCTCAAGTGCCACACAAGTTCTAGCTAGGTGACAAATTTTGGTTACATTTGCGAATGTAACGCCTAGCTGAGCCCCACTGTAAGATTTGCCCACTTCGATATGGGAATTACACCATAACTAAGGCTATAGGGAACAATGATTTTGATCTTAATGTTCCACTTTTTCCTCGCCTACAACTAGTGTATATTGTGGATTGCCTTTGACAACACTTTCCACCATTACTAGACACATCAAAAATTGTAAAAAACCTCACACCAACAAAGTTAAACCCGGACTCAATGGAACATGCCACAAATTATCATATAATGGACACACATATCAATAATACTCGCCAGCAAAAGGTCCAACTATACCAGGTTTTCAATGCTAGCGAACTCCTAAACCAAGGTAAGTGTCTTACCAAGGATCGAGTTCAACAAAAGTTTCCCCATATCATGGAGGAAGTCAACGTAATGGGGAACATTGCTTCCTAAGGGGGTAGGACTAAGACAGGTGGATATTGGTGGCCACCTGCTTATTCCACTTTGACCCCCACCATTATTTATTTTAGTTTTTCAACATCGTTAATTGTATCACAATTTACTATTTTTGGAAATTTTTTGGGTTGTGAACTTCATGGCAACAATGACGAAGATGTATGGTTTAGATTAAGAATAAGCACACATTTTATGTACTCAATTTTCCCTTCTTTTCCTTTCACATGGATAATGTGAATTTCGCACAATTGAGGCTTTGTGCGATGGGCATCATTGCAAATATGAAATAGGTTGGTGGAAAATTTATCATGTACTTTGCGAGGTCCTGCAAGGATTTTTCTATAAAATTTCTCACATAATTAGCTAGTTCCCATCCCCGAAGACAGGAGTTGGAGTAATTATCATTCAATGAAGAGGAATGTTTTGGATATACACAAAACTTTATATATATTCATAGTATATTTCATCATCTTGGTTAGGAAGACACTGGGTACAAGAAAGCTACTTCCAAAAGATAGGACCAATAGAAGTTCCGCACTCAGTACAACAATATTAGAATCACAAATAGATATGTATGTTGTGATCAATCCAGGCATACTTTGGGCATCACAATTAATAAGGCAACAAGCACTATGTAACTCATTGATGGGTATTGGGAAAAAATCAACAATTCTTCTCCAAACCATTGACATGCTAGAAATTGTGTTACTGTCACCCCCTAGCTTGTGTAATTTGTTCCATTTCCTAGACCTCTAGGGATTCCAAAGGTCTAATCTGACATCCATCCTCATGGCATAAGGTATTTAGTCAGTGGTTTAGGGGTTCCAAAGGAAAGATTCCTCCACCGTACAACCCATGTGGTACTCTAGAGATATGTATCTCCACAGTAAGAGATTCTAGGGATAAATTTATCCACCCTTTCATGAAAGGGGACTCCAATATCGAAATCTACACCCTTTAGACAATAGGGATTCCATAGGTGTTTTCTCCATGCTAATTATGCCCAAGGTTTCCAGAGACACATCACCATGCTGTGTACCGAGTTGGAATGATATGGGGTTAGGCAACCTCTTATAAAAAACCTCTGCCAACTAATGTGACCACTACAATTAATTTAAACAAAAGAATCTACAGGGTTTATTCAGGAAGGTTACGAGAGCACGATACTTCCCATTCCCTAAATCTGGTCACAAGCTTGGTGCTGAAAACAATGTTCAACTAGCACAAAATCAAAGAGCAGATCAAATATAATTATATTAAAATCAATATCAAAATAAAATGTCTCACTCTTTAAGATAATTAACTAAGAGAAACCTCTTTGCAACCCAAATTTTCCTCAAAATAATTACACACAGAAACACCAATTCAAAATCCTAAGCTTCAAGCCAATGTATTCCCTTTACTTTGTGGATCTTGTTGAACTAAAACTATATTTAATTGTCTCAACCTAACATACAATTGCCTCTTGTTGTGAGTGTGTAAATCAAGAAATACAAATTAGGGTTCATGTTCATGCACAATGTATATAATTTTTCTATAGATATTTAGAGGATCTTTCCATGGGGATACAAACTGCAGCTATCCACGGTAGTTGTTGGCATACATTTTTCTTAACTGAAATAAATGTGAATATGTTGGTGTAACCAAAGAATATGACAAAACATAAGAGAACTGCCTAAGATGGAATAACTAACATGTGTCTCATTGAGTGGGGACCTTTCTAAAATTTGTGAGAGTGATGGTCAAAGGGAAAATGTGTTTTAGAAACATGAATATTGTTATGAAAATGCAAGTCATTTATTTTAGGAAATTTGTCAAATAGTTTCCACTCAACAGTCAAAAGCATAATGATTATGAATATTGAGTCATAATTTAGAAGGATTATGATTTCCAGACACATTAGGCCCTAAACAATGATTATAACTAGCAAGCTATTAATAAATGAAAAACTTGATAATATTTTCAATGTGTTTGCAAATAAAATGATAGTAAGGGTATACGACCATAAGATTCCCTGAGGCTTTTGATACCAACCTATCACATTGCAGGCTCCCTTCTACCACTGTCTTAGCAAGTCTAGGCTTCCTTTATTGTGTGGCTGATGTTTCAATCTCACCCTCAACTGCTAGAATGCTTCCCTTTTTTTCTTCTTCCATTACGCAGACTATCATTTTTACTCTTTTCTCGTGCTCTCCCTATTTATCCCTTCTTTCCCACTGCCTCTTTCTGGTCATCACCTCCTTCCTTTTCTACTATTTCCCTACACCTCCAGTTACTTAGGCCAATACCCTCTCTCCTTGAGCTTTTCTACCATTTTTCTCCCTTAGTCTTCCTAGTATTTTCACTATTTTTCACATTCACAAACCTCCTTCTACAATCCTCTAGCATGCCCCTTCTCCACTTATCCATGTGCTCTAAAATCTTCCAAAACTATTTTTGGATCTCCATTCCTCCTCTCATGAAGTCTCTCTTCAACTTTTCTCCCTCTGAAGTCAAAGAAAATTACAAAAATAACTCGTTCGTAGGTTCAGGTTTCAAGTTATAAACTACATTTATATGGGTTTTAAATATCCCGTTTGAAATAAAACCTTGAGCAATTCATTTCGCTATAAATCCCACTCCCACTGAGTCACAACATTTGTTTTCACACTCCTAATGCTGAAAAATGTAGATGTTTCATTTGTTCTTGTATTTTCCTTGGGTTTTAAGATCAATTCTTAAATGCAATGAGACACAAAAATATCTTCTCTAATTATCACATTGCAGGAAAAATTTCAGTTGCAACTAGCTAAAAGAGAGTGAAAACAAGGCTCATACGAATCATGGGGGTACTAGCTAAAGGTTTATGGGAGTTGGTGGAGAAAGGGTAGGAGAATGGGAACATAGGAGCTACTATTAAATTCTTGGAAGTTATTTTTCAAAGCCATGTATCTTTTTTGCCAATAATCAAGGTCAAAACTCGCCTCTACATTGCAACACTCTTATTGAGTTACACAGACAACGTAACACACACGAAAATTCATCTCGAGCACACAATAAGTACATATTTTTACCCCTATGTTGAGACCTTTAGAGTTTTTCATTAATTTTGCTTGCAATTACTAACAAAACCCTTTTGTACTAATTTACACCTGTATAATTTGTAATTAGTAAGAAAATATTGCTCTAATCTTATAATACCTATGTATACACTGTTCATGGCACATAATCATAAATAAACCTGCAATGTCAAATACTTTAGAGCCTCAATCCATGGCAAAAATATGTGAATCTCAGACAATGTATTAACATTTGCAAAGGCGGATTTTTGGTTACGTTAACTCAACACCTATTTTCATATTGAAGAAATTGCTATGGTGCAATTCATAAGGCATTTAAAAAATATTGAGCCAGAGGAAGATGAAAGATCACTATGTTGTCTTTAATGACATATTATGCAAAAGAAAAAAAGACATGGATGCAACAAAATAACAAATGGTTCAGTAAATGGGGTATTTGTTTGAAAACATCTTCCATAAATAGTAAAGAGAATTTTTTTTTTGTTATGGATAAATTCAACAAGAACACATCGAAGAAGGAGCTAGGGAGAAAGAAAACCTTAATATATTGAAGTGTTCAACCCCACTCATAATTATCAACAAAAGGTCTACATAGAGGCCAATATTTTTTGGAGAGCCGAAATTCTTATTTCTTAGTTAAGGACTAATTCTCATCAACTATGTTATTAAACAGGGCCTTGATCAAGGCCAAAATAAGTGTGGAAGGAAAGAGTATGTATTTTTTGTTCTTTTGGAAAATTGGAAGTGGTAAAGGATTTCATTTTCGAATGTGAGGCCTTCAAAGACAATAGGGAAAGTTATGCATATGTTATGGGATATAGCTCCTGGGATAATCTATTTAGTGATGGGTTGGTTGAGATGATGGGAGAATTTATTATGACGCTTCATAGAAAAGGGTCAAATACATTAACGAGATGAAGAAGAAACCTATCCCATATGCTATCTCTAGCTTTGTGGAAGTTAAAATAATTTTCTTTGTTTCTTTCTTTTCTCTACCACCGACCATGTGTGATTCACTTCTAAAATATCTGCTAGCCCACGAAGAATTGTACACCGTGCTCACATTATTTTGTCGTGTGGTAGTAAGAATAAGGAATAACCATTTTTTTTAATGCATATCTCACCCCATGGAATTTATGGTCATTTTAAGAGTTAAGTTGGGCCAACAAACTTAACTAAAAGTTAAGTTGGGCCAAAAACCTTAACTAAGAGTTAGGTTCAGCCAACAAACCTAACTAAGTATCTAGTGTGCAAATTATCTTGTATTTCCTTGTTTTATATACTTTCAAGTGAGCTAATATTTTATTTATCAATCATACCCTCTTACTTACTCAATTTTGGTTAAGGACATTTCATTGGATAGGTAGGGGGTGTGATAGTGAGCATTAAGATGATCAAAATATATCATACAAAATATCTCAAAATATATGAACTATGAAGGGTTTAGGAGTCACATTTCCATGAACTAGATTCCTAACAAGGGCAATCTATCCAATGTCTCTCAAGGGTTTAGGTATTGCAATGCCACATACTAGATTCCTAACTAGGGAAATCTATCTAAGTGGGAGTAATATGGACTAAATCATTCAACCTCTCTAGGTACCATCAAGTTGATTTTCTAACCATCAACGTAGGGATGGAGGTGTTTGTCTGAGGTCAATGCTCCATGATCAATTCCACCCTCACTACTTCGAGAACTAGATATGAACACATAATTTTAGCTAGATGTCCTCCCAAGCAATGTGTTTGATAGACAAGGCCTCAACAAATTTCTTCCTAACTTTGATCATTGTAAAAAAAAATCAATAATCTCAAATAAGCCAAGCATGCTTCTAAGATATTCAAATCTCTTATTAGGAAGAGACTTTATTAGTATATTAGCTACCTCGCTGCCTTTTTGGACATACTATAGCTTCATTATCCCATCTTGTGCCAAGTTCCTAATATATTGGAACTTATTATTGATATGCTTCGTCATAGAATGGAACACAAGATCTCTAGGAATTATGATATAAGTTTCATTATCATAATTAGTCATTGTAGGATCTAGAGGCTTCCCAAACAAATATTTCAGAAGCTTCCTCAACCATACAACCTACCTTCCTAATTCAAATGAAGGTGCTTACTCTGCTTCAACACTACTTAAAATAACGTGATCTTTCTTTCTACTCATCCATGAGATCATGGAAGATCCCTAACTAAAGAATCCTCCACTAGTGCTTCTTCCATCGGTCTCACTGCCACCCCAATCGCAATCAATGAAGCCAATCAACTTGAATTCCTTTATATTGTAATTTAGGTAGTGATGTATCGTACAACAAAGATATCTTAATATATGCTTGGTGATTATCTAGTGGTGAAGGCAATGCTCTAACTGAAATTAACTGAGGATGTTCACAGCGTCATATATCTAGCCTACTATTTACCAAATACATTAGAGAGCTTACCAACTGATAATAGGCGGTAGGATCCATGATACTTGAGTCAGAGCTCCTTGGCTTCTTGAGATTGGTCATCATAGGAGTAATCATGGGCTTGGAATCCATCATCCCAAATTTCTGCAACAACTTGATGATGTAATTTCCTTGCCCCAAATAAATCTCCTAAGAACTTTTCCATACTTGTAGACCTAGATAATAGTGCATCAGTCCTATATCCTTCATCTAAAATTCAAATTCCAGCATTTTATTACATTCTTGTATTCTTGTGAACGCACATGTGATGAATACATCATCCACATATAATAGAATAATGGTTGGCTCATTATAAAAAACCTTGATGTAGAGATTAGTGTCAATAAAAATCTTCACAAACCCAATTCTTAGAAGGTTTCCATGCATTCTTGCATACCATGCACTCTGAGCTTGCTTCAAACCATACAGGGCCTTCTTGAGCCTACAAACATGGGTATCCCTATTATTTACCTCAAAGCCTTCATGTTTCTCAATGTATACTTCCTCATTGATGGTCCCATTTAGAAATGGTGTCTTCACATCCATTTCATGGATGTTCCATCCCATTGTAGCAACCAATGAAACAAAATATCTAATGGTAGTATACCATGTAGTGGGTGCAAATGTTTCCTCATAATCTATGCCTTCCTTTTGAGAGACACCCCTTCCAACAAATCTACCCTTGTATTTATCTATGCTTCCATGAACTATGTGTTTGATATTTGTATATCCATTTTAAGGTGACAACCAATTTGTCACTAGGTCTAGGAATAACTTCCCAATCCCCATTATTCATGATGGATTAATATTATCCATGCATATCTTTCTTCCATACTTATTGATGTGCATATTCTCTAAATGTAGATGGCTTTACTTCAATTAGTGTTGTCATATATGTAACATATCTAGAATATATCTTTAGCCTTTTTCTTTCCCTAAAGATTCATTTCGTAGGTCCATGCCCTCCAACATCTTCAAGAGTGGCTTTTAACCAATTTGGCCTTTTCCTTGTGCTTGGTATGACCACAGGATGAATAGGCTCACTTGGTAATTCTTCTTCCTCTGGGTTGTACTTCTTGTTCTCACAATATGGGTAGATCTTCTACATCCGAATCAATATGAGTATCCTCCGATCTTTTTTAGGCTTTAGTTTCATCAAATATAGCGTCCCTTCCTATGTCAATGTGTCTCCCTTCCTTGATGTATATTCTATATGGATTTGAGGAGATACTGTAGCCAATGATGATCTCTTGGACGCTTGACGATTATAATGAATGCTTACTTGGGTGTCATATTATTGAGAAATATATGAGGAAATCTATTTTGAATATATACAGTTGCCATTGTTGCTTCTCCCCATAGAAACTTTGGCATGTCTTGATCAAGTAGCATTGTTCGTACATGCTCTTCAGTTTTACTATTCTTTCTTTTGGTCACTCCATTTTGTTCGAGATAATAGGGAACAATAAGCTCTGCCTTAATTCCCACTTCTTTACAATATGAAATCAGTTCTTTAGAAGTGTATTTCCCACCATTGTCAGATCTAATTTTTTTTATCTTTATCTTAGTTAGAGTTTCCACTCCTTATATAAACTCCTTGAATTTCTCAAATACTTCATCCTGTTTCCTTACACCTTGTTTCACTATTTTAAAAATGGTTTTCTTGCATGATTTTCCGAAGTGCATCCCTTAAAAACTCCTTCATGTACTTATTTGATATCATAGATGACATGAACTAGATTTTTAAGAGTGGGAATGACTTTTTAGTGAATATGACCATATCTTTTATGCCATAGCTCAATAGGAGATATTTACATCTGAACAAGGGCTTCAAGAAGTGGTGTAATGAATCTATGCAAACATCCTTCATGAGCTCCAATAAACCTAGATTTATTGATACATAAATCTTTTCCCAAAACCAAGACCTTTCGACGAACAAAAGAAACTCTATCCGCTTTATCTTATAAGCAAGAAATTGGAAGAAAATTATTTTTCAAACATGGAACATATACTATGTTGTTGATATGTAGTTTTTCTCCATTCTCCATCTTTAAAGATGTTTATCCCAAACCTATAACAACATACATTTTGTTGTCTCCAAATTCCACTACATGGGAATATGGTTCCTTTGATAGAGTTTGTAGTTGTTTACTATACTATATCATATGCCTTTACGCTCTACTATCAATGATCCATGCATTATCATCATTAAGTGATCTTGTAAGTGTAGGTAAAAACCCTTGAAATTCGACCTTATGGAATACGTAGTAGACAATATTGTTGATTCATATTCTTGTATAATTTAATCCCATTATTATCATAGAGGGAGTATTCATTTCCTTTAATCCAACTAAGTGATCTTCAATGTTCGTCGATGATCCAGATTTAAATAGGAACGCAATAAAATACAGAGATAACCATATACACAAAGATGCAGTGGAAATAATACTTCATTTCATTAATGGAAAATACCGAAATATGCTTACAACCAAAATTGACAATAAACCAGCTAGGGCGATGGTAGCTTATCTCTGAGAAGAGATGTGCG
>APFE031265794.1:0-19916 GCA_000404065.3 Pinus taeda
AAAGAGTCATTATACCAAGAGTATTTTTTTTTTCAAATAGAATGAGCAATTTTCTATTATATAAGTTTGATTTCATGGCCAGAGCCATTTCCATATATAACTACAAAACATGCTTTTTTAATCTCAAAAGCTTCAATGTCTTGGTAAATCCAAAACAAAGGTTTTTTTCCTCTTCAGGTCCTCTGAAATAAAATTTTACATCGATACCTTCCATAAACTCTACATAACTGACCAAAAAACGAAACATACTTGTAGTACATTAACAATTATGAAAATTTAAACAAGCCTTGAAGACCTAACCTCATTGTTTCTTAAGTGGAGCACCTCTTTCCCTCAACACATTCCATCACTTGTTGTAGCATCGCCAACTTGCTCATTTCGTGCTTCTGCATCGGGTTTTGGCTGATCAAACGTGAACTTCTGAACACCTACAAAGAGATTAAATCTTGAAATCTCCACCTTGTTTGATAGGAACTCAACCTCTAAGCTTGCAAACTTCCTCTCGGTTCTTGCTTGTAACCATTCAAATTTATTCTCTACCAAATTGGATCTCACTTCTCATTTTCAACGAGCTCCAACCTTCTGGAGAGAAGCTCTACCCTTTCTATAAAAACTTGAATGAATTCTCCACATATTTCTTCCAACAAACTAATTCAGGCTCCAAAACTTGTCCCTTATCAGACACCATTACTAAATGCTCCAAAATGAAACCAAGGCGATGAACACAACAGGAAATTAGAGAAGGAGATGACCATAAACCAGGAGTTCTTTGGACAAATAAATAGTCTTTATCGCCTCTCCCAAGGCGAGTTACTAATGGCTCCATTAAAACCATATCTCCACATATGCAAAACTAATGCAAACTTGAGATTTTCTATACACAAGACCAACATGCCTCCTTGAGAATTTAAGGATGACAGAATGAGAGAATACAATCAGCTTCGCAATATTAATGAACAAGAATTAACACCATGAATACCAAATGATGAAGCTTTCCATTTTTCCAACATCTTGGGATTGACATGCTTGGAAGGGAGAACAAGGTACTTTGGCTTAGCACATGAATACCAACTCTCATGATAGCCTCCAGGTGGATAAGACTTAATATTCAAATCAATTCCCATGTTCATCCGAAGTCGGACTAATGTAGATCCACTATTCAAGAGACAACTGATAATAATGTTTCTTTTTCCATATGTAAACAAATTTTGTGCTAAGGCATAGGAGCGAAACTCCCTTATTCATTGTTTATTACAAGAATTCTGGGCTCAAGGTCCACCCCACTATTTTCCATTTTACCGACATCTCCATTAAGTTGACGAAGAATGTGAAAAATGGAAACTTCTTCAAAATTTTCTAACTGCAATACAATTATTCTTACCTGAGATGGGAAAGAAGAGGCACATGTTGATATTGTCTCAGAGATCATTATTATTACAACCATGAATCCCCGAGGAGTTTAATCCTTCTTATTCCTTTATTTTTAGTGACCTACATGCCTTCCCATAATATGCTAGAAATTCAACTTGATTGTTTGATGTTGTGCCCAAACCCTAAGCAAATCTAGTCTCTTCATGTTCTTCGGGGTTATAGATCATCCCTTCCGCTCCTGCCTCCCTAAGAGTAATTTAGTTTTTAAATGCTAAAAACATAACTATTTTAAAATCTTAGCCTAAGACAACTTGACACATTGCATTAAAAATTTAAAAATCAACTATCAAATTGACAACAATGGGGGCGAACTCAACCCATTGCAATGAAAACTTAAACCAACCATGAAATTGACACATTGTGGGGGCGAACTTGATCCAGTGTAACAAAAACTTTAAAATTAACCATCAAATTGAGACATATTGAGGTGCATTTACTAGTAAAGGATCGACAAATAAAATAAAATAATTATAAATAAATACAAAAAATACAAAACAAAATAAAAATTAACAAAATTAAATGTAAAACAAAAATGAATGGAAAAAGTTAAAAAAATAAAAGAGTAAATATAAAAAGATCGATAGATTTAAAACCATACAGAGAAAAGAGTAAAAAAGTGGTCGCCAAGGACCAATATAAGTATATGAAAAAGAAGAAAAAAAACGAATACGCAAGCAAAAGAGAGAACGTGCAATATAAAGAGAAATTTTATAACAAAAAGCATTTAGAAAACAAAAAAAAATGAATATAAGCAAAAAACATCTCTGAAAAACTATAATTTAAGAAAAGAAAAAAAATAAATAGATAATTTATAAAACAAATTAAAAAAATATGAAAAACAATAAAAAATAATTAGTTTTTAATTAAAATTATTTAAAACACGATAAATTAGTACAACAAATATTTAAATTATATAATTAAAAACCGTTAAAAAAAAGACACTATAAAACCATTAAAAATAAAATAAATTAGAAAAACATTAAAAATTTTATTAAAAAAAGAAAAGAAAAAATTGGTAGGGGCCTTGAATATCCCCTCGAAACTGTTATATATAAATTATATTTTGTTTTATTTTTTAATGTTTATTATGGCATGATTATGTTTTGCCTATTAATGCCGCTTATCCATAGTTTAATATTGGGAATTCATTTTTGTTATTTTTTTTATTATTATTTAAATCTATTTATTTGTAATGTGATTGGTTGAGGTCTTATTATGAGTTGTTTAGTAACTTCCATCTCTATCAGTGACTATTTTTTTGTTTTATTTCCTTTTTATTTAACCTTTTGATTTTTTTCTTTTCTTTTCTTTTTTCTATTATTTCCATTTTTATGAATGATATTTTTTTCTCCATATTTTCAATTTTTTGTCTTTTTTTCTATGTTTTTTTTAAGAAGACAAATTTTAAAGAGGATTTTTTTTTTTGTAAGCTTTGTAGGACTCCATCTTCATCTTGTCCAATATATCACCTGATCCGAGCGGGGAATTGAACTGGTGACCTCACATCAAGGAGTACCTTAAAAGAACACCTGATCACTGTCCATCCAAGACCCCATGGACAAAGAGAAAAAAATAATTAAAAAATCCTTTCCTACTATATATATATATAGTTTGACATAATTTTTTCTTCTTCTATTTTTTCTCTATTTTCAATTCCAATTACATTAATCATAATTTTTTTTTCTTGTTTACACATAGCTTTTATAATGAATAACTATTATGATAGTTAGTTATTAGTTTTTAGAACATTTTCTTTGCTAATTTTATTAAGAATTTTTTTGTTGATGTATAGTTAGTAATTCTTAGGATCTCATGAGCATTTTTTCCTAACTTTGTTGAATTTGTTTTATTTGAGCATAGTTTTATAATTTCCGCCTCCTAGTATATTAATATTCAAGAAATTGATCTTATAACAAGAAATTGAATTCAAGAATTCAAGAAATTAATCTTTTTGAATTCAATAATTTTTATTTTTATTCCTTTCGTGCGTTTGTGATTAATGTTTGATGTTTATATAGTTCAAAGGATTTGAAACTCGAACTAGGCTATTATCACGATCCCACTTTGAAGTTCTATATTCTGTTTCAAGTAGTTGGAGATTGCTCGACATTTATTGGCAGGTTAGTCTTCAATTTCTCATCTGTTTTAATTGGTTTGTTAAAGTTGTTTTATCTTCTTTCCTCAAACCAAACACATAATATTGGTCTGAGTTACATGCAAAAACTTAATGTGTAAATTTTGTTAAAGCCATTTAATCTACTGCAACTTTATTCCTGGTTTTATTCAAAGTGATTGTGTCAAATTTAGCCAATTTAATATTAAATCATAAATCATAGAGAAACGTATAATATTTAGAATTTTTTTAAAAAGGGCTAATGATATTTTAATATTTATTTTTTTTAATAATTTTTTATACAAAATATTTAAGGAACTAAGTATTTTGACTAGAAAGTAAGTGTTTTGATATCCATCTATAGATACTAGTGATTTAATTTATATAATTGTGCTAGTTATAATTTAGCTATTAAATTAATAGTAAAACAATTGTTATTAGAATTTATTCATAAATATTAATTAACGTGTCTTTACAATTTAATTTAATATTAAATCACAAATTATAGATCATCCCAACTCAATTTTGCTCTGTAAAAGAAAGAGACATCATTTGAGAGATAACAATAAAAGTTGTGTTTCATATTCCCATGCCTTCACTGCCATAAACACAATTGCATTCAACTCTATATCAATCATGTTAGATTCCTATGAACTTTGTAGGAGACAATTGGTTGTGTAAAACAAGTTCCTTGGAATTGACATCTCATTGAGTTGAAACTAAGTTTCTCCATATCAATTTGAACCAAACACTGCCAAAAAAATAAAGTTATAAAGATTCATTACAACATTTTCACTTTCATTTATATTTTTTTATGAAGACTTTAATCGATCATCTCACACCTTGTCAGTAGTTCATACTCCAATTAGCTATATTTAAACTAAGCGACAGGTACTAGCTACTACATAGCACTTGTTTTATTCATTTTTTTTTGTCGATCAACAAACTACAATTATATTATAGAAAAGATGCAGATTACATTAAGTCGGTCAATGACTCTCCCTACTTCACTTCGACCATATTTGTTAGCAAGGAGAGCTGGACAATAATGCAAAAGATTTTTCCATTCATACTCTACTTCCTAGAGGTAGAAAGACCATACATCCCAAAACATATACAAAATCAATAAACAACCATTAGATCTCATGTCACGGAGGCGAGTGAAGAGGTTGACGAGGTGAAGCAACCATTGGTTAGTGTCCTTCATGGACATGGAAATCTATATGCTCCAATATCGCTTCAATCTCATTTAGCCTGTCAATTGTTCGACGTTGGCTGCGGCGCATTATGGCCAGCTACTCCATAATCCCATTATGGTTTTATTGAATACCATTAATGTATGCCACCAATTCATTCCTATCCTCATATTTGTGTTCCTGGAAGGTATCCAGGTTGGCCTAAAGTCCTCACAGCTGATCAACAATCATGTCCAAGGAGGGAGGTTGAACGACATGGCTTGAAGAGTGTATTGGGTCTTGAGCAATTCCTCCTTCCATCTCCATACCACCATTCTCCTCTTCACTCTGATCTCCCATCATTCCCCCCCTCGCGCCCTGCTTCCCTTGGTGGCCTCTGCCTCTACGAGGCCTTCCACGCTAATGGGACATACATGCAAGAAACTATTCAAACTAGTTCAACACCCTGACACAAATACCACCCCCAATGAGACTTTGGCTTGAGAGAGATAGTCTGATAAGCCTTTAGTACCCACGATAAACTTGGGAGAAAAGAGGACACACCTAGAGAAGAACCGTCACCTTTCAAAGGGTGCCATACCCATAATACTTCATTACCTAGGGACCCAAAAACTCTTGTATAGTCTCGACACTTATTGCAACACCAAAAGGTCACGAATCCCATAAAATGTTGAGACACTGAAAAGACACAAGGATAAATGTAAATTTGACACCCCAATCTATGCACTTTAGCAAAAGGAAAAAACCCAAACTTTTTCCTACACCCACAACCAAGCCTCTAGGACACCTTATTAATGATACTCCACCACCTTACATGCAAGACAACAACCTTCACTTTAGATAAAGTACCCCAGACTCACTACAACACCATGTGGGCACGATCCATTCAAAAATACAGGGCAAAAGCCATTTGTGACTAGAATTGACCAACTCCCCACCCATTCTAAGCATGACAAAGAAAGAATGAAACCCAAAACAAATTTCGCTACACACACCCAAGTTGCAAGGACACTCTTCTAGTGTTATTCCACCACCTTTTAGAGAATATTAATCCCATTGTTCGATTTACAGCTTCAAAGCTGCTAAGGGGCCACAAAATTTGATACAGTCCTGCCCTAGGGTCCCAAATGAACTCTTGAATTTTCCTTGTTCAAGATTCTACCCAAGTATGTTTGCCTTCTTTCGTTGCACGATGCTCGTTTAGCTCACTACTGGAGCCTTATTGGCTATTCAAGCGAGACCTACCACCCGAGGCCCTACTATTCATTTCCCAACTAATTGTTCCACCTCCTACCATCATACCTTGCATAATAACAATTGATGTTCCATCCAAAAGCTTTGTTGTCTAGACTCTCATCCAGTTTTTTTTCACCTACTTGTTTGATCACGAGTGTTGTGTGGAAGGTTGTGAAAGTCTCGAGGTAACACATATCTCTCTTTGTTCACCTCTAACAGAGATTATTTTATTTTTTGTTTATTTTAATTTTTTAAATATATATTTTTAAAAACTTTCAATAATTTTTATTTATTTATTTTATTTGTTTTGTAAATTGTATTTTTTTTAATAATTCTGATTTTATTTTTAGTAATGTTTCTTTTTTAGGTTTTTTTTTTTTTTTCTTGAAAAAATTTGTTTTATTTTACTTTTTTATAATTGTTACTTTTTTTTTTTCAATTTTGTTTTCCTTTTTCCCCAAGCAAAAATCGTAATTTGATTAATGAAATAAAATTACATGTTACAGATGCATTATGGTGCATTTAGAAAAAACCCCATTAAGGGTCTATCACAAAACATCATAAAAATTTACTTACTGGAAAAGTTATAAAAAATTTCCATTTTCCCTTTCTTCCCCATCAATTGTTTCACTTCCTTCCATACCCCAAAGACTGGTTGGATGATAGCTAAAGCCGACTCCCTAAGAGTTCCAAGAAAGTTCTTATTTTCTGATTCAAAGCTCTCATAGACGTGGGATGTTTTAGTTCAATGAATCCCCTCATTCTTTGTTGCTTCTATTTCATTTTTTGCAGAAATATGTGAACCTACCAAGTCCACGTTTTGGTTAAGTTCTGTTGACTTTGGAGGTCGTTTTGACAATATTTCTATTTCATTTTCTTATTTTTCATTACCTAGTGGGTCCTTTAGATCCACCACTTCTTCCTCATCACGAGGAGGTGATCCAAATTGGATCCTTAAACATTTCCATGATTGTTTCAAATTATGTCAGGCCTCAAAATCTTATGAATGATGAGCTTATCAGAGATGACCTCTGGACAATGGAAATTTGTGGCCAGCATGGAACAACGAGGACCCTTGGTCAAAGCGTGCTGACCGTTGGTCCATGGAGATCGCGTATGGACGTAAGTTGGCAATTGGAAGCCCAGATCCAAAAACAAAGGCAGTTTCTAATACACGATTAGTGCTAATCGCGTATCGCAAGGCAAAAATCTTAGTGAAGGAAAGCACTGAGCGCTCGGTCACGAGGAAAATAGGAAACCCTGCGGAAACCGTCAGAAGGCGGGTCCCACGCCCAAAACTGACAGGATGTTGCGTGCACTTCGAGCAGTAAGCGGGTTTGGTCGAGTTCAGCGTGATGCCACACACCGGGTGACACACGTCCAATAGATGCGAGAGAAAAGTTCTTACATCGCATGAGTAATAGTTGAGCAACTTACCCGCGCGATATAGATGGAGAATGTAGGATCTGGAGGCTCCAGATCAACGGCGGAGAATCAACCCGATGGAAGACCAGATTTGATGGGGAAATAGACAGAGGTACATGAGATTTGAGGTCTGACATGACTGATGAGTTGGCAGAGGAATAGTTTCGTGGGAAATCTTGGAGCAACGGAAATAACGATTGCTCAAAGAGAACTGACACTCAGTTCATGAGGAAATAGGTGGCCACCTCTCTGTGAAGCGTTACAGTGATGATGACGCAGAGCAGGGGAATTCCAGTGCACAGAGGTAGGAGATCCAGAGAGCCAGGGAGCAGAAATGAACAGTCAAGGAGTAGATTGGCTTTAAGCCACGAAGAGACAGAGAAAAAGAAGAAGGAGAAGAAGCAGTAAAAGAGAACAAACAGAGGGAGAAGCAAAACTTGTAGAGAAGAGAGAAGTAAAGGCAACATCGAGCAGACAAAGATAGAGAGAGTCTAAGAGTCTGTGAACTCCAGAAAAGGCTTGAGAGGTTCAAGCAACTCCTCTGTGTATACCTGTCAGGTATTGAGTACCAAATTGGACTCTTACCACTGAGACCAGTGGAGGTCGAGATTCAGTAAAGGAAGTCTATGTACTCTAGAGACTTGGGGGATCTAAATACAGTCGTACTGATCATTCTCTGTTAAGTGAAACTCAAATTGAGCTCCTTATTGTAAAATATTTACTTTAAGACACAATAGAAAAGGCCACCATTGAAGGCTGGACCAGGAGACGTAGCCCAGGAGGATTGGGTGAACTCATTATTAAATTTGTTGTGTTTATGTGTTTTCTTATCATGTTCTCTTACTATCTTAGTGCCTGTGTATTTCACAATCTTATCGATCCGTTGCATAAGATAACATAGGCACACTCTAGCACTTGAGTCTATAATACCTTCATTAATTAACTGAGATCATTCACCAGTGATTTCAGATCAAGTGGTATTAGAGCTTCTAGGTTGTTTAAGGTTAGACAAGCTTGTGCTGGATTTTGCTGTTGGATGTTAACTAGATGAAAGCTTAAATTAGGAGAAGGAGAGTTGGTCGAAACTAACCCGGAAATTGGAAGATTCTATCCTTAGAAGAAAATCTCAGAAGAAAGTCCCTTGGGACAAGATCCCCAATTTATAGATAGGTCTTGTGTATGCTAGTAGGTGCTAAAATTACTGCAAATTGATAGATTGAGGGAATTGTTAGCATTGACTTAATTAAGATCACTCCGCCTGTTAAATTGAGCCAATTCATCCCCCATTTTGTATATTTTTTTCATTTTCTCAATGTGGTTGTTCCACAATTATGTCTTTAGGATTTCTTTAGATATAGGGAGGCCTAGGTAGAGGAAATGAATCCATCTTGCTTGAAAGGGAATGTCTAAAATCTAAGATATTCATTGAAGAGTGCATAGAGGTGCATTCCAACCATAGATTCTACATTTTTTGTTGTTTAGGAGTCCTCTTGAAACCTCCATGAGATTATTCAACACTTTTTTATCCTTCAGGCTACTATGCAAGAATCCCCTCCCATCATTAGTGTATCATCTGCAAATAATGAGTGATTGATGGTTTTGACTCCAAAGATTATATAGAGGCTAGTTAATGTGTGTTCTGCTCTTTTCAAGAGTTATACTTAACGAGTCTGCCATTATTACATAAAGAAAAGGAGATAAGGGGCATCCTTGTATCAATCCCCAGGAACTTTGGAGGAACTCACTTGGCCTTCCATTGATTAGGGGGCGATCCATGGTCCTACTATGCAAGCTCTGATTACTTTTATTATCTCACTTGAGAATCCAAATTTCTTGAGGACTGTTGATAGGAAGGATAGATTAAATCTATCAAATGCGTTTGCCATATCTAATTTTATAATGATGTCCTGCTCTTTCCTTGATACACTTGAGTGTAGTGCTTCTTGCACTATCATAATATTGTCTAGAATATGTCTATTAGGCATGAATCCTCCTTGATTTCTTGAGATTGGATAAGGGAGGAGGGGCTTTATTCTATTGGCTAGGATTTTTGTGACTATTTTTTAAGAGGAATCACACAAGGAGATTGGTAGGAATCGACTGAAAGTGGAGGGCCTTGCCTCTTTTGGAACAAGAAAAAGGTAAGAAGAGTTGGTGAAACCTCCTAACTTCTTTTTCCTAAAAACATTTCTTATCATTCTTATAAAATCTTTTTTGATAATGTGGCAATTGTAACGATAGAATGCAATCTAAAATCCATTGGGGGTAGGTGCTTTGTCCAGATGAAGGTCCCACACTGCTGATTGGATCTCATTCTCATCAAATTCTTTAGTAAGTTCAAAGTTGTTTTCTTCACTTATTTTATTGGAAATATGTTGGATGAAGGTTCCAGAGTCTGAATTTTCTAATTCCGTTGTTAGAAGATTTTGAAATGAATGTAAACTTCCTTTTTCAATGCTTCTTGACCTCTGATTTCTTTGTCTTCTTCTACCTTTATATTGTCAATGTGATTTACGATTGTATGCATCTTTTTGGAATTGTGAAAGAAAGATGTGTTTTTATCTCCCACCTTCAGCCAGAGGTTGTGAGATTTTAATTTCCATTCCTCTTCCTCTTCTCTATTCTCTTTGTATATTTCCCAATAAAGTTTCTTTCCTTGAAATTGACTTTCTTCTGTTTCTTCCAAGTGCTTTTTTTGTTTCTTGAATTGTTTCCATTCTTTTTAATAGTTCTGCCTTCCTTTTCTACGTTTCTTTATGATTATTCTTGGCCCATATTTTCATTTCCTTCCTGAAGGTTTTTAATTTAGTTTCCCAAACAAAATTTGGAGAACCTATATTATTTTGGGACCATAACTCTGTTGTTATTTTTTTAACTTCCTCATTGCTATTCCATGAAGGGCAATATTGAAATGGTATAGGTCCCAGATTCCCCATAGTCCCTAGGGAGATTACCACTAGCTTATGGTTTGATGCTGAAGTGTGGACTATTCTAGAAATGATTAAGTTGTAGTTTGTTAATATGTTATCTTGGATTAGGATACGGTCTAGCCTTTATTTTATATTTCTTTTACCAATTCTTTTATTGCTCCATGTATATTTTCTGTTATTGGGAGGAATACCCAATAGGTTGTATGATTCCATAATGTTTTCAATGGAGTCCCTTGATGGATCAGCATGAAAGGAGCCTCTAAACTTCTCATCAACATTTAAGACTAAGTTGAGGTCTCCTCCAACTATGATGCTTCTTTTTTGTATCTGGGATAAGATATCTTTGAGATACTTACATCATACTTCTTTCTCTCTATAGTAATTTGGCGCATAGATGTTAATCATACAATATTGTTCATCAGTTATTTTATTTCTTATGTCAGTTTTAATCCAGTGCTGATATTTTAGTTGATGTACTAATTCCCATTTTCCTTTCCTCCATAGAGTGCAAATACCTCTTGAGGCCCTTGTTGCGTGGAGAGCCGAGCCTTCGTAGTTCCTTATTTTTTGGATCATTTTCCCATATTCTTGTTCATTTATGTTGGTCTCTTGTATCATGAGGATGTTTAGATTCATTATTTATTTTGGTTGGAGGCAGAGGGTCCTTTCCTTGTGTTTTAGACTTCTGTGGTTAATTTCTATTGAGTTGTATTTCAGAGTATCCATAGTAATAACCATACTTTGTCGATGTTTCAAATCCCAACATGGATCCATTATCAAGACTTTTGAATGATGATAATAGAAGAACTTGAGCAGATGATAAAAAGTTATATGAATAATTTTATAGGATGAGATAAAAGTTAGCTAATAATGAATTAAAAAACTAAGTTAAAAGTTAATAATAATAATTATTAATAATATTTTTTTTTAATATCTATAAATAATATAATAATAATAATTATACATTTATAATAATTTAATGTTATTATAAAAATAATTAATAAACAGCAACGACAACGACACAACAACAGCAGCAACAACAACAACAAAAATAGCAACAGTATGAAGAATGAAACTAATAAATAACTAAAAAATGAATTATTACTATGGATTTTTTATTAATAGAGATGGTTTATAATAATATAAATATTATTAAATAGAAATTATTTATTAATAAATTACTATAAATATTATTATTAAAAAATTACTTAATTAATAATTAATAATTAATAATTAATAAATTAACTAATAAAATTAATACTTAAAAATAGTTGCTGTTTGTTTATAAATTTTGAGATGAATTAATTAATATTTTAATTTTATTTAAAAATAAATAATTTTAGAGATGAATTATTGATATTTTTAAAATTTATTTAAAAGTGAATTAATTAATTAAAATTAATAGATATTATCAATAAATAAATAAATAAATAATTAATTTTCTCTAATAATTAATAATAATAATAATTAATTTTTAATTAATTTATAATATAAGATTAGATGGTAATTCTATATTAATATTCTTCTAATAGGAAAGGAAAGGAAAACAGTACCTGAGATGCTATATCTAAGAAGAATTAGCGATCCTAATCTGTCTGATTAAAGGCAGTCAATTTCCACTGATCTCGATCCCATTATCCCTGTTGAGATTATGCAGATGCTTTATAATCTCAAGAGTCTCTCTTGTTTTCCTCCTTTGATACTTCTATTCTCTTGCAATAATTGAGGCACTCTCCAAACAAACATGGTGCTTAGTTTTTAAGGAGTATTCTACAAGGGCCAAAGTGTGAGACCTTCCATTCTTAATATCAGCTTCATGTTCTTTCAGTCTCTTTTGCAGGGATCGATTTGTTTCTCCAATATATCTCTTGCCACAAGAACAATTAATTCTATATACTCCCTTGAGTTAATGTCTATCAATATTATCCTTGACAGACCTCCTGCGGTGCTTAATTGTTCCAGGTGCTATGAGCTGCGTGAATATGTCTTTCTTCCTCAAGATCTTCACAATATTATCTGTCACCCCTTGAATGTATGATAGGAATACTCTACCACAATGAGGTTGGGATTGAGCCTTATAAAACCCTCCTTTCAACTCTTTCTATAGCTTTTTTAATTTCTTTTTCTTTATAGCCATGCTCTTAAATATCGAAGATAAATTCTGCTTTTCTTTGTCAAGATGCTCAAAGTCAGATATTCTAAGGGCTCTAATAGCAAGAGTGTTAAGAACACCAAAATTCTGGGAAGGATGATGATAATATTCAACATGGAGGTAGCTTTTGTCTCAGTTGACTTCCTAAATATCTTATTCCCTAAAGAGCCATCCTCTTTTCTGATAATAAGGACGTCTAAAAATGGGATTCTCTTGTTATCATCAAGCTCCATAGTAAATTTTATTTCAGGACAAATAAAATTAGGGTGCTTAAAAAACTTATCAAGTTCTATCCTACCATGAGTCCATTTAACGTTGGTATCATCAACGAATCTCTTCCACCAAGTCGACCTTAAAGGGTAAGATTGAAGGGATTTCTTCTCAAAGTACTCTATGTATAAGTTAGCCACAATTGGTGAGAGGGGTGATCCCATTTCCACCCTAGATGTCTTCTCGTAATAACCTCCTTGGAACGTGAAAACAGTTGACTGCAAATAAATCTCAACAAGTTTTGCAGTTTCTGGATCAGTAACTTCCTTGATAACCTGAATAACCTCATATAAGGGAATCATGGTGAATAATGATACCATGTCAAAACTTACCAGGATGTCATCTTGATCCACCCTCTCATTTTTGATAAGATTCACAAAATCATTGGAGTCCTTAATAAAAGAATCAGTGTTTCCAATAAGAGGCTTTAAGATCTTGGCAACATACTTAGCCAATTCATAGGTTGGGGAACCAATGGTATTAAATATTGGTCTAAGAGGAACCCCTTCCTTGTGGATCTTTGGAAACCCATAAATTCTTGGGATAATTTCACAAGGAGGAGTTAATGTTTTCTTTAATTTGTCATCAAGGTTGGACTCTAGAATTGCCTTCTTGACCTCTCTCTTGATCTTGGGAATGGGATTAGCACTAAGCTTCTTATAACTGCCACAACTAAGATGCTCATTCATTTTACAAATATAATATTCCTTATCTAGAACCACGATTTCCCCTCCCTTATCTGCCTTAAGAAGCACAATTTTATCTGTAAGGACTTAGAAGAAATTTGTTCTTCTTTACTTAGATTACTCTTGGGAGCTTTAGCCTTTCTCATTATGAGGGAAAATTCCCACCTTAATGCCTTTTTATCTTCTAAAGAGAGGTTATTTATCCCATCCTCATTGAGGCCCTTTCCCTCTGGAGGGATGGAGTGTTTTCTCCTTATTTCCTTTGTTCTTTTTTAGGAAGGAATCCATAGGTTGTTAAGTACCCATAACCATCTCGTTTGCTGCAACTTCATCTCTTAGTTCTCTATTTGAATTTCTTCCTTGTTTTTTTTAATGGTCAAGAGAGGATACTGACTAGTTCCTTTTTAGGATTCGATCAAAAGAGAGAGGGAGGGGGATAAGGGGGAGATTGTGGGAGGAGGGGATGGGAAAGGGAGGAAAAGGGAGATGTGAGGAGCAGGGAGGAGAGGAGGAGGGTATGACAGGATCTTCAAGAGGACCAAAAAGATTAGAGACCAAAAGGTTGGATGAAGGGAGGGGAGGAATGGAAGGAGGCAAAGGAGAAGAGAGAATACGGGATGAATAAGGGGGAGCTTGAGGAAATGAAGATGGTTGAGAAGGCTGTTTACTTGCTATTTTTTCTTTTTTACTTGTTCCCATTTTGGATTATGAGCTTCTACTTCTTCATTTTCTTTTTTTTTTCGGACATCTATTAGAAAAATGACTGTATTCATGACATAGCTTACATTTGAATGGGATTTGTTCGTAGTCCAGCTGTTGAATGTGCATCCAACTATCAACTTTGATCTTCACTGCTTTCGGGAGGCCTTTTCCTAGGTCTACTTCAACACATATCCTTACAAATGCATGCATATTATCCTTTGGCTCGCTTCTGTTGATGTATTTTCCCACTGCATTTCCTATTTCTTTGACTGATTCATATCCCTAGCATTGGAGGGGGAGGTGAGGGAGACACACCCAAACTGTTACAAAATTTGGCACATCCAACTTTGGATTGAAATCTAGAGTTCACCTGTTTAAACATAGGCCCCTAGTGTCCATGAAATATGAGTCATTTCTAAATATCAAGTCTCTGTCTTCTTTTGTTTGAAAATGGAATGTGTAGTAGCCTCTTCCACAAAACCTAATTGATATTTTTCCACTCATTAAAGAGTACCAGTTTTGTTCAACCCACTTTTGCACCGACAAAGGAGAAGGCCAAAGTCCTGCAAATTGTCCTACCAATTCACATTCAGAGAGTGAGAGTGTTGCACGATGAGGAAGGGAGGGAGGAAGAATGATTTCTGGGATATCTTCTAGGTTTTTAACAAACTTTGAAACAAAAGGTCTGGATCAAGGAGTGACAAGAGAAGTTAATAGAGAAGCGAAGGAAACAACGTTTTCTTTAGGGAGATGAGCCATTTGAGATGACGCAGGAGGGAGGTCACCATTTAGAGGAGGCTACAGAGGGACCATAGTTGTAGCAAGAGGCCTAGGTGGAGGCAACCAGGAGCAAGGGAACGCGGGGGCTAGCAGAGTGCGTGCACATCCAGTTCAGAAACAATATATACAAATGTCTCATCAAGAGGAAGAAGAGTTCATTTATTAATAAAAGAGAAGAACATCTTCTCCACCTTTCTAAAGTCACGCCCATAAAGTTTTGGTGGAATATACTTGTTCGTAAAACCAAAGATAATCATTCTATCCCCTTAGAAAATTGGGACAATTATATTAAGAATTTGTATGACTCTTTGGACACTATGGGTACCACATTAAACACTCCTATTAAGGAGGATGTATTTTCTATGGAAGATGTTGAGTCTGGGATCAATAAGCTTGCTAATGGGAAATCTAAAGATATTGAAGGATACCAAGCTGAGATCTTTAAAATGGGAAGATCTATCCTCATTCCTCATCTCCACAAGCTTCTCAATTTGGATGTAAAGCATGGCTTCCCTCATCTTTGGACGCAAAACCTTATTGTTCCTATCTTTAAAAATGGGGACAAAAGTGTTCCATCTAACTATAGGACCACTATGATTAGCCACATCCTATCCAAGCTATACGGGCTCATTTTGGAAAAGAAGCACAGTCTTTGGCTTGAAAGCCAGGGTAAAAGAGCTAAATGACAAACTGGTTTTGGGAGACATCACTCGACTATCGACCATCTTGTACTCTCAGGATCATTACAGAGGAATGTCACAATAGTAAAACCAATCCCTTATGTTGTTTTGTGGACTTTAGAAAATCTTTCGAAATTGTTCCTTGAGATAAGCTTTGGGAGAGACTTGAAGAGATCATGGTTCCTCCTGAACTGAGGATTGTTGTGATCCGCCTCTACGAGACTGTCACTGCCAATCTTAAGACCAACGAAGGGTGTTCTAAAGACATTAAATGTAATATCGGAGTTAAGCAAGGGTGTCCCCTATCCCCTACCCTTTTTGGCATATACATTGATAAGATAGAGGAGTGTATGGAAACTGTAGGATGCAAGGGCACTGAGCTGGCTAGTGTAATTATTAATCTTCTCTTTTATGCTGATGATATCATTCTTCTTACAAAAACCCATGATGACCTAGACAAGAAACTTAAGATTCTTCATGTCTACTACTCTAAGATGAGTATGACAGTTAATACCGACAAGACTAAAGTCATGATCATTAAATCCAAAAAGATCACCCATGGTAATTTTGTTTATAATAACCATTTCTTAGAGCATATTTCTTCTTATAAATAATTGGGTATTGACTTTCCTCATCAACTCAATTGGAGTTATAACATTAAGAAAATGATTATTGCAGGTTAGAAAGCTTATTATGAGCTTGAAATAATTGTAAGTCGTTCGATCTTTGCATTTGGAATAAAAAGAGGTTTCTCTTTGACACTTTCGTCACCCCTGTTGTATTATACGAATGTGAAGTTTGGGGTTGCGGTATATCGAGAGAGTCATGGAGAAATATTGAGATGATTCAAAAGAAATTCGTAACCTACAACCTTAATATCAAGGGAAACACTCCCTATCATATCCTCTTGATCGAAGTTGGTCTATCCCCCATTGAAAGTACGACTATGTTTAGATATCTAATGTGTAAGAAGAAGCTTTGCAACATGGAATCCAAGAGGCTCCCAAAAATTGCTTCTAACTTTAGTCAAAATCCCCACCTTCGCCTCATGCACGAGTGGCATAAGGATGCCCAATCTTGGTTCAACCATTGGAGAATTAAGGAGGAGATCATTATGAGAAGCAAAGATAGTATCAAAGATACTACTCCCTCCAATTTTAAGGACAAGGCATGGGAGAATAAGGAGCTCGAGGGTATAAGAAAGCTAAGATACTATAAGGAGATGATCAATCCCACTCTTGATAACCAGAATTATCTCTCTGTGTTGACCAACACTGAGGCAAAAATGAACATTGCTAGGATAAGAACTAACTCTCATGAGCTTCGAAGTGAAACCAGGTGGTGGTCTACCCCTACGACTCTCTGGAACAATAGAATCTGTCAGATTTACGATACTAAGAAGGTGGAAGATAAAAAACACTTCCCTTTAGACTACCCGACTTTTACTCACATACGCTCTCAATTCCCTAACATTGATCACACTTCCAATCTTCTTTACTTATTAAGCTAGCCCAACTATAGCGATCTTGAAGCACTTTTTTCCCTTCTCTTTGATCATTGAAACAAGATTTTGAACAATCACACTTAGATTCTTTTTATTTTTTTGAGTTCTGATAAGCCACATTGGTCTTAATAGACGCTTATCATCATCATAATATACATTATTATAATAGTAAAATATTAATAATTATAAGTTATAATATTATTATATATAATTATTAATACTACACCTATATTTTATTAATGTAATATCATTGATATTAATAATAGTATTTTTAATTAATATCAATATCATATTTTAATAATATATTAAACGTTATATTAATATTATAATTATTATATAGTAATTAAAAATAAATTTAATATTAAAAGTTAAAATATTTATTAATATTGTAATTTAAAATTAATACTAAAATAATAATTTAATATAATAAATTTTATTAATAAAATATTAAGATTTTACTGTAAATTAATTTAAATTTCAAAATTATTTAAAACATAAAATAAATATATTTACAATATAGACTAGGTGAACTCTAAAATAAACCACCTTAATGTTTGAAATTTCCCAGGTTGGTAAATTTGACTGCCACTGAAATCCTAAAATGCAGACCTACTTTATTTTAGCAGCGAACAGGAAAAAGCCGTTCATTTTTAACAAACAATTATTCATTTTTATATTGTATCCCATGGCCGAATATGTTGGGAAGAGAATGCGAACAAGGACACGTAAGTTTAATAACTTAGGCTTAAAATCTATGTTGATTTTACCTTTTATACCATTGCAGTGGATAAGAGAGTAAAATGCTAGTGGGATAATGTTTTACATGCCCATTTATGTTTAATGCAGGGTTAATAAGTTGACGAGATGACTGGGTAGAGTGCCAACCAAAGAGACGTAGACAAGAGGAACTGACATAAGAAAGGCATGCCGCACACAAGAGCACATGATTTTGGTTTTTCAAATGTTGCAGTTGACATGCGTGTCATTATGCACACTTGTCTTTTTTGGTTTTCGTTTTCTCAGGTCTTCTTTCCTGATAGTTCAATCCTTTCACGTTGTTTTTCCTTTATAACCATACATGCCTTGTCTCAGGATGGCAGATTTTCAAACTTGTTCGAAGGAAAGAGGCAGACTTCCAATTGTCGTCCGACCCCTTGGTTACCAAGGTGGGAGCTCAACGCTTGCAACGAAGGTTTGTTTATGTATTACCCACTTCCACGATTCCTTTCTTGTCATCAATTTTCGTGTCATTTTGTTTTGGAAGTATATCTATTTGTTTGGTTTCTTCATAACACAATGACATGTCCTTCTGAGTTGGTCATTGTGTTACCCACCACATCTTCACAAATCACTGACTTCGCAGATATATGTTGTAAATATATGTTTGCAAGTATCTTGACATGTCTTTTATATGGTTTTGATGATCGCACAGGTTGGGTTTTGGCTAAGCTCACTTTCCTAGTTCCTATCAGTCATCTTCTTCTACAAATTCAATTGCTTTGGGAGCCTAAATATTGCTTCAGGTTTCCCTTCTTTTCTATGGTTGATGATGCTCTCATTTGCCTCAGTCTCCACACTTCCATAATACTACGTGTCTACCAGTGTAGTCTTCTGCTTGTCCCCCCCTGCACCTGTCTATACACATTTTCCCTATTGTTACATGGTACCTAGACAACGTCTACTCAGCCATTAGGGTGGTGCCTCAAGGACATTGTCCCTGTCGTCGATGTCTCTTTGGTTGACACTCTATGGCTTATCATTTCGATTTTGTTCCCCTTGAAGTGAGGAATGAGATTCTTCACTTGGAAGCAAGGGAATTTGGGAATCACTCATACTTTTTTAACTTTGAAATCAATGACAATGCCTTCAGGTGGACTCTAGACCCAGATGAATTTCATAAAAGGAGGCTCCATTTCATTCATTCAATAGTTTTGCATTGTCAGCTAGAAACCTTGTTTCACATGGTCATCCATGACAAGCAAGTCAACAATTATCAATTATTTACAAGACAAGAGGAATCTAAGCGAATTATCTAGGATATTAGATACAATCTTGATAACATCGTGTCCATATTAACGTGGGTAGAGCATTTTTTGGTGTTTGAATCCAAATCTGGATCATATATGTAGCCTGAAGCACCAGAAATAATCAACACTCTAACAAAGATTCCGCCCCAAGGCAATTCCAACTCCCTCTCTCCAGTTATCATATCAGGTTAATAATTTCTCAAGGTTCTTGGCATTTCATTTTGGAAACAAGCTATCCCTATCTTTTCAATTCTTGTATCATTTTCATGGTGTTTTAGTATGCCATATGCAAACATTGGTTTTTGTATGGTTTGCTTCGAACACACTTTTGCCTGTAACTCTTTATGAGCAATGTCTTGTCTACCTATCTTGACATTTTGTAAGATTTTGAATATTGTATAAGTTAATTATGGGGTTACTGAAAGGATCTAAGCTTGTTACTAATAGTAATGGTGAACTTTGTTCCCACTACTAAAACAACATGGGATCCCAAAGAGTTTTTGGGAAATAAAAGCTATCAATGTAATATCATTTTTTCATTGATACAAAATAGAAGCTATTAATGTAATATCAATTTTTAAGGAATATAAAATAAAAGCTATCAATGTAATATAAAATTTTCAGTAATATAAATATATGTTACAAATAAATAAATAAAAGATATTTATGCAAAACACCAAAAATATCAAGCTTTATCTAATTTTTAAGTGAGCAAGTGTCCATTTTTATATTTGGTTTTTTTGTTAGACTTTTAGATATTGATTTACACAATTACCATGTTAAA
>APFE031265794.1:22059-54070 GCA_000404065.3 Pinus taeda
AGTATTAATCTATTATCAGAAATAAATATTATATCATTAGAATTAAAATAAACCTAATTTAATAAAATTGAAAATTGAATATTTGGATAATATTATTTATTAAGCAATCTACCTTTATTTCTCCTTTAAACAAGCAGCCGACCTTCTTTTTTCTTTTTCCTTTTTTCCTTTAATCAAAACAACTTACCTCATAAGTATTTATATCTCGTAATTGAGCTCTTCTTCTATCGACATTCAATAAGATTCTTGATGATGGATCCTTGTTGGGATTTGAAACGTTGACAAAAAAAATGGTTTTTACTGTGGGTTCTCCGATTACAAAGTTCAATAAGGGTCTTGATGATGGATCCCTGTTGGGATTTGAAACGTTGACAGAAAAATGGTTTTTACGGTTCTTCGATTACAAAGTTAGAATATAAATCAAATTCTTTGTAAATGTGTATTAATCCATAATAAATATTAAAACACTTAATCAATCATAAATTTATAATTATAATCATTAAATTAATAACTTTATTTAAAATAATAATAATTATTAATGATAAAAATAATTAATATATAAATTAGACATATATACATTTTGAAGAAATATGTAACGAACATAGATCCATCATAACTTTGAATCTACCAAGTGCTGAGAGGATCAAATATTTTTTGATTAGTTAAGATAGATCTAGGCTGGTTTAATTTACCATTTTAAATAGGCTATATTCCACATGAACACCATGGGTTCTTAATATCATGAATCATTTTTATTTTATTTTATTGTGCCAAGAGGCACTCTCCAAAGCAAAGAGTGGATCAAATCTCTTTTGATTAGTTAAAATGGATTTAGGCTCGTTTAATTTACCCTTTTAAATATACTATATTCCACATGAATACCATGGATTCTCAATACCATGGATCGTTTTTATTTTTATTTTATTGTACTAAGAGGTACTCTCCAAGATGTTGTAATTTCCTCTCCTGTAAACATTTTGAATCACTCAAATTACATAAAAATACAACAAAATTAAAAAAATAAAACAATTTTTTTTTTCAAATTTTATCCAGGGTTGACTTGTGGCTTAAGGAGCCTTGACGTAGAGACATCTAATCCATCAAAGTCACCCAGGGATCACATTCGGCTTGGGCCACACCAACCGTAAGCTGAATGGAGGTTTTAGCATGTCTCCTGGGCCACACCAGCCCTAAGCTCAATGGATTTTTTAGCATGTCTCCTCCCCTAGCACAGGGCACAACCATCCCCCGTGAGGTTTAATCCTGGGTTCCCTTGCTAACGAGGCCCATCCTCAACCCACCCCCGTGAGGTTTAATCCTGGTTCCCTTGTTAACGAGGCCCATCCTCAACCCATCCTCAGCCAGTTGTGCCAGCAGGACTTGAAAAATATGATTAATAATAAAACAAAACAACAAAAACAAAAATTCTACTTCATTATTATTAATTTTATTAATTTTGTTTTGGTAGTTAAGGTAAACTTGAATTTGACAAGTTATTGGTGGTTTTTGAGCTCTAGGTTTATGAAAACCCATGGTATTGAACCGTGATATACATGTGGAATATACCCATTTAAAGGGGGGAATTAAGCTAGCCTAAATCCATTAACTCTAGATCTACCAAATGCCCTAAGGGATCAAATATATTTTCACTCTAAATAGGTTTGCATCTCAAGAGATTTGATCCCTCTAGGGGCTTGGTAGATTTAGCCTAAAATCACTCTAAAGAGGTTTGCATATCTAAAGATTTGATCTCTCTAGGCGCTTGGTAGATCTAGGTTGGTTTTTCTAGGTTTATATTTGTTTGGTATTTTTATTTTTATTTTATTTTGACCAAGTTAAAATATTTACATGACAGTACATTACATTACAACATCTCTATCATAAAGAGCCCCTCATTGCAACAAGATTTTTAACCATGGAGATCCACCTCTAATTTATCATAGAGGAAGATTCTTAACCATGGAGATCCACCTCTAATTTATCATAGAGGTTTTAAATACGTAATTGTTACAATATCATATCATGTCTTATCAAGACCTCATGTCCAAAAAACCATAAGTAATTTCATATGACACTTGTTCAGATGGCACATTTTTTAAATTAATAAATTTAATTAAAAGGGAAAAAAATGCATAACTACTTTGAAAATAAATCTTAACCTTTATTTTTAGTACACCACTAAAAATATTCTATAAAAATTAAATTCCTACCATCTAATAATTATTGATAATTAAATTAAAATTTTAAAATGTGCTATTCAAAAAATAACATACCTATCAACATAAATATATAAAAATATTTATAATTAATTTATTAAAAAATATTATTTAATTTCATATTCATCATAAAAATGAATGATATTTAATCTATTTCTATATTTATTATTAAAAAGTGTGGGCGCTCGATTACAATCACATCTATTAAAAGTGCTGCTGAATGAAACACAATATATATAAAAGTAAAAAACAAAAATAAGACAGAAACTGTCAAATTCTTCTTTGTTTTCACTTTCTTTAGACTTGGAAATTGTTAGAATATTACATCCATGAGCGCAAAGTGTGCACTTAGTAAAAGGACACCAGCATCCATCGTTTCGATCTACTTTATTCCCTATGTTGTTGAAACTGATGCCATAAATAGTTTCACGTACAGTTTCATTCTCGACCGATTGTAAATGTTGTTTCAATAGCAAATTATTTGGCGCAGAGTCTCCATCTCTGTGTTAGAGGTTGATTCTGCGGAAATTATGGTCATCTTAACATAAAATATTTATTTTTGAGCATGTTGAGTTGATTTATTTTTTATAAAATATTCTTAGTAGTAGTGATAAATCAAATGTTTAGATTTATTTTAAAAATAGTAATATTTCTTATCACAATAACATGAGTTACAGTTTTTTTTGGCATGTGATATCAATAAATCATGTTATTGCAATAAAGTCTATTTACAAGTTATGAATCTTCACGGTTAAAAAAATTGTTATATATATATATAATTCAATCTTGGTAATGATAGATGTATTAGAGTACTTTTAATATATATATATATATATATATATATATATAATATATATAAAACCATTTTAAATAATGAGAAAGCACATTTCACCTAAAATTTCTAATATGTAAAAATATTTTTTAAATTTGAAATCATATAAATTAAATAGGAAGATGAAAATATCATAAAATATAAAATATCTCAGTTTCTGCATCTGCATGTATAATTGGTGCTTTATTAGACACTGGATCTGAACCAACTTCAACAATATTGACTTGCTGTTTATGGGAGTCTGTTTCATTGTTCTGAAAGGAAGGTTTAGAATGACGACTCCATTGTTGTAATTCTTCTTACTGTAGCTGAGATTCAAGCTCTAAAAATTCAATCTTGTCATGTACATCTTGTAAACAACTGTGAATATCAGTGAAAAAATCCTTGCTGATTTTGATTGTACTATCCATAGTAGAGAGTATTAGATTGTCCAATGACTCTAATATTGCACCAATTGGAGCCATCCTCAAAAAATAGTAAAACAATGAAGATCTTAACGCACTCCAAACTCTAATACAATGCTAAGACAAAGAAGCTCTCAATAGTCTTCAATCTCCAAATTAGTTCAAATATCAAAAACCCCAGATGCTATTCTGTCCATAAAATGAATTGATAATTTTGCATTAAGATAGAACATGGATTTTTATTTTTATTTTTTCTTTTACCACCATCCAAAAATCTCATTATATAACCATTATATGCCACCATCCAAAACATTTCAACGAACTTTAATAGACTACCACTATCTTTAAGGGAACTTAATCCATATGAGTGATGGCTTTAAAAAGGATTTACCATATGTCTATTATAACTCATATACAACCAATTCTAATCCATTTTCTGTACGGTTTCAAGGTATATTTGGCAACATCACATAACTTCAATCAAAACAAATACATACCAATTTCAACAAACAATGATCAACAGAGGGTTTGGCGCCATATGGTATCTGTTCATGTGTAGAAATCATCAATGAACAATGTTCCAACACCATTTTTTTTTAATACACAACAACATGCATATCCATTCCCCGCTCTTCAGTATCAATTGAAATCTATTGCGGTTTTTATTGTTTTCTCTAGAAATGGCGTTTCTATGGCTGGTTCCGTTGGGTCTCCTTTCAATGCTCCAAGTTGCGCATGGTTCCGGATGGATTGATGCTCATGCTACATTCTACGGTGGCGGTGACACTACTGGCACAATGGGCAGTGCTTGAGGTTATGGCAATCTGTACAACCAGGGCTACGGTACCAACACCACGGCTCTGAGCACTACATTGTTCAATAATGGTTTCTGTTGCAGTGCTTGCTATGAAATCCAGTGCAATGATGACCCGCAATGGTGCCTTCTTGGCTCTATTGTTGTCACTACTACTAACTTTTGGCCACTCAACAATGCAATTCCAAATGACGACGGTGATTGGTGCAACCCTGCTCTGGAGCACTTTGATCTCTCGGAGCCCATTTTTCAGCACATTGGTAAGTTTCGACCAGAATCAACAGAGGGTTTGAATATTTAATGCTGTCAACACATATGGTCTGATTTTCCTTTATATGCCATGGTTTTTTGTTGAATTACAAAGCACAGAAGCTCAATTTCACAGCACAAAATTTAGTCAGCTCTACTATCTGAAACCCAATCCTTATAGCTGAATTCTTTCGATATGGATCACATGGAAATTTGAATTCATGGAATTCAAAAATCTAACAGAGAGAAATAAGTGATGTCAAGAGATACGTTGCAGGGTCATGTCTCGATGGTGCTGCGACTGCTGAATGAGGTCGTCAGGGGATCGAGTGGAATCCCACGGGATTGCGCACGACATTTTTTTGGATATACGAAGAGACTGGAAGTAATAATAAACCAGGTGGGTAAAATTTCATCAAAGACGCTACCTACGCCCGTCCAATAGGTTTGAAAGGTATAGCGGCCGATTTGAGCCAAGTTGAGGCCACGATAGGTGTCTATAACAACAAATGCAGGATTTATTTACTCATACACTGTAGAAACCACGCAAAACCTTGGGAAGATAATACCATCCCTCGTAAAAGCTAGAAACGGGAGGTTCTAAGATCGAAATTTATGTTTGACAATGTAAAACATTCACACAGAAAAATTGAATGAATTATAATTCAATAAATCAATCCCTCTCGGTTATATGGAACGAGTGAAATGACTGAGGTGGAGGAGTCTGAGTGACTACAATCGAGGAATAGAAACGACTGTTCGTTTCATTTATGCGGGGTGAGCTGTAAGCACAGTAAGCTTGTTGAATTATGAACTGAAAAAGATGTGGATGGCTCAAGAGAAGGACAGGTCCTTGTTTGAGAATATTGAGTCGATACCAAGAAAGGGAAATGAAATTAGCAATCAAGCATGGTAGCTCTTCATCAATTGTCTTCACAGTTTTCTGGAACAAAGCCAGAGACTAGGCGTTACATATGGGATGCGTTACTATGCTCAACAGAATGGCAGCAAGAATGGCGCTGACTAATGTTCAGATTCAATATGCTACTCGGTCTCTTCTACGCATCCGTCTCCCAACGTTCAAATGTAATAAGTGTAGGCTTGAGCCCAAGAATAAACATCCTCTTAAAATAACTAAGTAATCAGACCATATGAGCGCGTTATTCAAGGAGGATCAGACAAGGTTGGAAGGGAATGACAACATGTCAGAGACTCTGGAGTTATCTCAGGTCGCAGAAGATCACATGATGGTAGATGCGAGACATGCACAAAGAGTTGAGAAAAATTTCAGCCTTTTTTTAAGGAAAACACCAGACCAACAGAAGATTGAAAGATAGACACTGAAGAAAGAGTGTTTCTTAGAGGCTGGAAAGAACATTAACCTCTACGCCTTAGTTTCTGCCCAAATGCAGAAAGCAACCCAGATTCTACAACTGTTACAATAAAAAATACCCTTCCAAACTGTCCATCTCAAAATTGGAAAACAGGTATCCACCGTCCAATTCTAAGTTGTCGAATGAATACAAATAGCTAAAGACACAGGGATGCGTAGGTTTACACAGGCCACACAAAAACAGGTGGCTCACAAAAGATTGAGCATATTATGAACAAAATTGCTCCGATACCATGTTAAACACACATGGGCAACAACAAATAGGAAAGATAAAACATGACAGTACAATTTTTATTAACAACTGATATACATTTATAGTACATATTGTGACTGTTTGGTTTCACACCCCAAGGTCTCTTGGACTCCTTTTGTCCATTCGACTTCCACACTAACCCATTGAGGATTAGGTGTCCAACAAAAAGAACCAATAATTTTATATTCTTTCTAATGTATATCTTGAAAATGATCCATTGATTCTTGTACTTTTTGAAAAGTTAGTGAAACCTCTTCCCTTGTTTTGGTTTAAAATTCATCGAAAAGAAAAGATTACAATTTCATGTTCGATTGCATTAGGTTTTGAGTCAAGTCACAAAACCATCAGTTTCATGTCCATTTACCCCATGAGTAAATAAAAACTGTTAAAATTAGCACTAATAAAATCAATTTAGAAATTTTTATTATTTTAGGGTTATTTTCCACCTACATTAGATCAGGTTGTAGGGCTTTGGAATAGGGAAGTGAGTTAACTTTCCAAAGCTACAAACAAACATTAGAATCTTGCAATAAGGAGTAAATCCATTTACTACAACTTGGATATGGGAAACTCCCCTTACAAAGGAGTTAAGAACGAGATCATGTTAGACCTAGTGTAGTGATCAACCCCACATCATTAGTTATGGTAGAGTGATATACACGTATTAAAAATCGTACCAAAAGGTACTTGGGAGTCACTTGGAAGTAAACCTCAGATTAATCATGTTGAAGAACTTTCAAATGGATTGAGCTTTATTACTCTGTCCTTACATGTATGTCTGATCTGCGACTGCCCCCTAGGTTAAATTGTTTTATGTGGTGACCTTAGAGACCATAAACTTAGGGATATTAACCGAGGTGATGATGGAGGGGAAGTCTCTGTTGTACCTAGAACAAATTTTGGCTAGACTCATTTGGACCTTTCTGGAGGGTATTCTTCACTCAAGATGGCATAAGTGAAGTTACTTGCACTAGGTCGTGTTCATCAAGTAGGTTGTCAGTGTAACTGGTTCCACCCACTCAATCTTTATTCACTTTTCACATTGATCTATGTGACATTGGATTTCATCACCAACTAGTGATTTCACTATGAAATCTTTATTTGTAGGGTTTGAATCCTTAGATTTACTAGCGTGTGTTATTTTTGTGTTTTTCTTTTTACAGACCTTAGGTGTAGATTGTGAATATTATTTAAATTCTTAATAAAACTTATTTGAGTTGAATCTAATGGAAACAATTCTAGAAGTTACTGATCAAGGAATCCCCATTAACAGGAATCCTAATACTTTTCCTAGCTTTGGAAATGTCAGTCCTCCTTTAATGGCTATGTTGTCACTTCCCGCATTCACGATAGGTTTATTCCTAAGGTCTAGGAAGTATGGTCAACCAATTCTTATCAACCTACTATTGTGCCATCAACTAGTGGTTGTGAGGTTCATGGGAAAAAGGATAAAGTTAGGTTTCCTTGTGTGTTATGCAAATGGATTCATTATAGTTACCTTTTCCCTCATATGGATAAAGCCTCAAAATTGTTGGAAAAACCTATTGTTTGACAACAACAACTTCCAACTGGTTATCGTAAAATTTCTCTCAGCCTACCGTTAGTTGATAAAGTGATTGACCTAATTCCAAGTACAGTCGATCCCACTCTTCCACTAGAGAGTGAAACAAATATCACTCGGGTTGGTGAGCCTTTGGTTGATCAAATGGCCAACTCAATACCATCCTTAGTTGCTCCCGCACTCCCTTTATATAGTGAAATTAATATCGCTCAGGTTCTTCTTGTTACTTATGATTCTTCTACACATGGGAGGTATTTCACCTGTTTCCATTGATCCCCCTCCAAGTAATGAGGTTATTTCCTTTGATTAGAGTGGACTGACAGGACTTTGTCTTCCTTCTTCCACCCCTTTACAAATAATTGTGAAAGGTTATGGTAAGAATATGAAAGGTTTTGGCTTTTAACATAACTATTAGTGAGGCTTTAGGGATCCTTCCTAAGTTACCTAATACTATGGAAGGTAAAATTGTCTGTATTGATCTTATGGTATTCCAAGGTCCCTTTGATTTCAATTTTCTCCTTGGGTGAGGCCATGTCTATGCCATGAAAGCTATCCTATTGACACTCTTTGATGTGATGCCTTTTCCTCACAATGGAAACATTGTGACTATTGACCAACTTCCATTTTTTGATCTTGATTCGACTACCAAAGATCTAGAATCCCTGAATGTTCCTTATATGCATGTGGTATCTGCCTCGCCACAAGTTAATTATGTGGCCACTAGTCCCTCATTTTCAGTTACCAATGCAAGAGAACCTCTAATTGTTTGCTCAACTTATTATGACATAGATATGGTAATTGACATAGGGAACTGATCTGATTTAGAATATTAGTTTGTAGTGCTAAGGTCTTCCTCAGATTATAAACAAAATGATTTCATTGTGCTTAAGGATTCATGAATTTTTGCAAGTGAAAAGAAGAGTTTTTTATGTTAATTTTATGAGCTATTTAACATAAATTAGAAACTTAACAACATCATAAACATGTAAAAAACATCATCAAAAACACATTGCAACAAGCTCACCCCTCTTGGGCTACGTCTCCTTAGTCCATCTTCTAATGGCTTGGGCCTCTCTATTATACTAAAAAGTTAAACAATGTGTTTACAATGTTCAAATGCTTTTGAAACCTGCTCCAACCAGTTTAGAATGTCCATAAATGACTATCTAGCCTCTTTTTCCATCCAATTTGGTGAAAAACTGAAGAAGTTATGAATTCTCCTAGTTCTCCCAATATCCACTCCACAAATTGCCGCATTTCCGGCATGATCCTACAAATTAGCCCCAAAAACACATGGGTGAAAATTTTGCTGTACGATGGGCCATATTCTGTCGGCTGATTGTTTATCACAAATCAAAATCGGTGGAGTCCTACGGCATTACGGTCTATGCACAAGGTAGGTGATGTGCGATTGCGATATTGGCGGACCTGACGAGACATTAAATTGTAGCTATAACTTTATCGCATCCGGGATATCACAATCAGCTGAAAAATGGTGGTCTTATACATATGTAGGACTTGTTCTATTGCAATATGTGCTTGTGATATCGCATCACAACCCTGATCTTTCCACGGGTTGATTCTGTAACACCTCCCTTTGTCGATGTGTGATCGTGATTCTCGCATTGCACCTTGGCTTGCTATGGGGTCGATTTTTAACGCCGACCCACCTCTGATATATGATTTGTGAAATGCTAGAACCAAGGGCAGCCTGCCACTTGGCGCTTCTCGATTCACTAATGAAACCTTCCACGTCATCCAATCTTGCCATGTTTCCAAGTCAAACCAGAACTCTGACTTGCTCTAACTGCTGCATATGAGCTCGAATTTGAGTTTCGTTCGCACTGTCTGAATCATAATGGCGAGTTATTCGTTCTAAAGCTAAGTTTATCAAGATTATGAGACTTTGATTTTTGAGCACCTGATCACCCCTCCCCACTGGAAGTCTTTTGGACCCCAAAATATCACTTTCAATTGACCAGTAGGTGAGGGTACACTTCCCTCACCTTTCCAATCTCAATCCATTGATCATTGAATTGGAACTTGTGATCTCCACGATTCTTGTCGTTCCTTTCTATGTACTTGCCTTTAACCTTTTCAAGTTGTTCTTCCAGTGTTTGATGTACCATTTGTAGTCATTCAATGAAATCTTTGGCTTTGTCCATGTTACTATCAGTAACAACATCCTTCTTACCAATATGATACAATACATTATGATGAAAATGGTAAACAAATTCCTCCACTTGATTCCTTTGACTCAAGCTTGAATATACATCTTGAAAATATGTATTTTTCTAATGATGCTTGAGGAAAGTAGTTATACAAACCATAGGCCATAAATTACAGCAATAAACTTGTCACTTATACCTTTATTATACCTTTTGACTGAGTGGAATAGTAGAAGAAAACCCATCAATGGAAGTGCCTTTATCGTTGCAACTTAAACACTTTATCATTGAAAATTTCTAAAGAAAAGAAACGGGCTTACCACATTGCAAAAAGATTGCGCCCATGGCATAGTCACATAAAACAACTAGAAACTTAAATGAATGTCTCAATTCTGGAAAAGTAGGTACTGGAGCTGTACTGATCTTTTGTTTTAAAACATCAAATGCCTCTCGTTGTTTGCCTCCCCACTTGAAGACCTTTTGCACAACTGCCAACGAATGCAAATGAACTACAATAGAAGAAAAATTATCAAATTTTTTCCTCCAACATTGGGCTTCTCCCAAAAAACCTCTTATCCAAATGACTATCTTGAGCCTGCCTGGGTAAATTGCGAGTAGATCAAAGGCATCTACAGCTTCATGGGGATGTATGATTCTTTCACCTATTTCTATAGGAATGGAGTCAATACCAACACAAACTGTTACGACTTCAATCTTCAAGAGGTCTAACTTTATATCACCTTCTCCACGTCCCATGCAGACTGCCAAAACGCCTTTAGGAACCGGAACACGCTTGGAAAAACCAATTTCACGACTCAAGTACATCAAAGAAGTTTTATCCAACATATACTTTGACATCTTCAAAACCAAATGTTCTTGACATATGACATCAAGTATTTTTTTTCTCACACATGACATGTTCATAATGATTTTTTTTCTGAAAACAAATGTCATCTAAATAAAATATCCTGGCTAGAAATGTCTTCAACACATCTTTATTCATATGCGTAAAGTAGTAGGAGCACGACAAAGACTGAAAAACATAACAGACCATTCAAACAAACCTTTCTTGATTTTAGATATCATCTTCCCTATATCTCCTTCAAAAAATCTACTTTGATGAAAACCACTTCTTGAATCCCATTCAAGGAAATGCTTACCATTCTTCTTGGGCGTCAAAACAAGAGGTGCACCACACGGTAAAGGAGTAGGATGAATGATCCTTTTATTCAACAATCCTTGGATTTGCGTCTTAATTTCTGTGCTTTCCGTCACTGACGTCCTATACATGCCAACGTTAGGAAGAAGAAACTTTTGCTGCAACTGTAAATCAGGTTGGATTCCCCTCTTGGGAAGTAATCCCTTTGATTCCCGAAACATTTCATCATATTGGTTAACAACGTCAACCAAATTAGTTTTCAAATTCAAATTAAAACGATCAAATGCTTCGTAATCAATATCACTCCTGGGTTTGATCATGAGAAGCATAAAATTCTTCTTCAATTTCACTAGTATTTTCATCTGCCCTGCATTAAGAATTGAAAGATTTGTTTTTTAGCTGTGAGCTCTCAAAATATATTCTACTCCATTTTTCAATAAATGATATTTGTTTTCATGTTGATGGAAGATATTTTCTGTCATAAAGGTACGGGTTGCCCAAACTTATGGCACAGAATTTCCAAAGGCATAATGTCAAGCTCCACCTCATCATGAAATTTGTAGTAATAGCGAATTTCAATTTACACTTTCTAGTAACATGCAACTGCGCATTGTCACATACCCATCCAAGTGGATATGGTTTATGATGTGGAACAGTTTCCAGATTTAAACTCTTAACAATGTTTTTAGAGATAAGATTGACTTGGAGCCGCTATCGAACAACGTATCAATATTGTTATGTTTTGAGATCACCCTTATGTGAAACAGTTCTATTCTCTTCTTTTCATATGGAGTTTCATTATGTGAGTTTGAAGAACTAGTGTTGGCAATGAATTCCTTTCCTTGAAACCCCATGGTTGTGATTTTTGTTTCATCACCTGATTCGGTTCCCAAATCCTCTTCTTGAGTGAATGTAGCTATCTTTTATTTTCCTTTGTTGTTTAATTTCTTTGGTTTCATTTCAGGATGAAGCTTCGAACAATGAGCTTCATCGTGACCCTCTCTAGAACAATGTTTACATGTTTTTTTCTTGTTCCTTTTTAATGGATGCATTTTTCTTTCCCTTGAAACCCTTTTCTTTCTCTTTACCCTTAAACGACTTTTTACTACCTTCTTCTGAGATGTTTTTCCCTCTTGCCTCAATATGAGTGGCTTGCACACACACATCATCTAGATTACTAGGATTAAACATTAAGATAGTATGCCTAACGTAATTGTGTAAACCTCTAATGTACTTCAGAAATGTGTCCTGTGATTGAAAATCTACACCTAACATCAAAGAACTATTTATGAATTCTTGGGTGTAATTTTGCACATTTTTACGTTTAAGAGGTATAAGTTTTTCGAATTCATGATGGCGTTCTGCATATAAGCTAGAGAGTAGAATTGTATTTTGAATTCAGCAATAAAATCATCCCAATGTTTTGAGATCTTACCACGTGTTTTAATCTCCTATTGGGTCTTTGATTCCCACCATACAAGTTCTGCACCCTCCATTCACAAGGAAGCTAACTGAATCTTTATGTCATCCTCTTGAAGGTTTTGAATCCTAAATAGACCTCCAACTAACAAATCAAATTATCAAGCTTCTCTACATTCACTTCACCTTTATACATGGGAAACTCAAATTTAACATCAAGTTTTTAAAAAGGTGATTTACTATTTCCTTTTGAAGAATGATGATGAGTATGATTAAGCGTTGCATTAGTGGAAGAGTGTGAAGATGCTTGTGAAGAAGAAGAAGATGAAGAATATAGTGAAGAGGGTGGAGGTTTGTCTCCATTTCCATTACCTACTTTTCAATTACCTCCTCTTGAAGAGCCTTCTCCATTGGGAGGATTGGAACTTTCTCCTTGCAACCTGGTATTCCTCTCTTCATAGAGGACCTTCACCATATCTGTCATATCAAAGAAATCCTTTTTGAAGGTCTTCTCATATCATCTCATATTTGCAGGTTCTCCTTGATGAGACATGATCTCTGGAGTCTCAACTGCAACTTGAGGCTGAACTGGTGTTGGAGATTGTGGCAACCTTGCTCTTCTTCCACTTGACCCAACTTCAGGATTCCAACAAGCTTTCCTTCACCCACGACATAAACTTGCAAACAATTAAATACTTATTTCACAAAGAAAACCTAGTGTTCTAATACCAAATTTGATCTAATTTAGAATATTAGTTTGCAGTTCTAAGATCTTCCTCAAATTATAAACAAAATGCTTTCATTGTAGTTGAGGATTCATGAATTTTCGCAAGTGAAATGAAGAGTTTTTATGTTAATTTTATGAGAATTTTAACATAAATCAAAAACTAAAAAATAACATAAACATGTACAGAACATCATCAAAAACACATTACAACAAGCACATGATAAAGGAGTTCACCCCTCTTGGGCTACGCCTCCTTGGTTGAACTTCCAATGGCTTGGGCCTCTCTATTATGCTCAAAAGTGTAAAAATATGTGTTTACAATTGTCAAATGCTTCTAAAACATGCTCCAATTAGTTTAGAATGTCCAAAAATGTCTATATAGCCTCTTTTTCCATCCAAATTGGTGAAAAGCTGAAGCAGTTATGACTTCTCCTAGTTCTCCCAATATTTGCTCCACAAATTGCCCCATTTTCGGCATGATCCTACAAATTAGCCCCAAAAATGCTCTAACTGGGTGAAAATTTCATTGTACGGTGGGCCATATTTTGTCAGCCAATTGTTTATCACGAATCGCAATTGGTAGAGTCCTACGGGCTTATGGTCTGTGAACAAGGCAGGCGATGTGCGATTGCGATAACAATGGACCTGACGAGACATTAAACTGCAACGTATAACTTTATCGCATTTGGGATATCACAATTAGTGAAAAAATGGTGGTATTATACATATGCGGGACCTATTCTAATGCAATTTTTGATTGAGATATTGCATCACAACCCTGATCTTGCCGGGGGCCGATTCTGTAACACCTCCCTTTGCTGATGTGCGATTCTCACATTGCACCCTGGCTTGCTATGGGGCTGATTTTTAACGACGACTCGCCTCCGATATGCAATTTACGAAATGCGGGAACCAATGGTGGCCTGCCACTTGGCGCTTCCCCATTCGTTGATGAAACCCGCCACGTCATCCAATCTTGCCATGTGTCCATGTCAAACCTAAACTTTGACGTGCTCTAACTTCTGCATATGAGTTCAGATTTGAGTGTCATTTGCACCGTTGGAATTAGAATGACGAGCTCTTCCATTTGAAGCTAAATTTATCAAGATTCTGACACTTTTATTTTTGAGCCTAATTTTGAGCACCTGATCAGGAACCTTATGGGGGAATTTGAAATGGATTCTCTTACCCATTTTTATTCTCTTCACATGTATTCCTTCAAGAGGGCTATTCTTCCTTTTGATGAATATATCTTGGAGGATATGGTCAGGAATTATCCCTTGGAATGTGTTTCTTCCAAATGGAAGCCATGATCCAAGTAACTATGAGGATAGTTATTTTATTGTGTCAACCTTGTTAAAAAATGAAACAGATACCCATGAGGATAGCTCTTTTACTGTGTCAACCTTGTTAAAAAATGAAACAGGTTCTTATGAGCATAATTATTTTATTTTCAAGGTCCCATAAACATGAAACAATCCCCGAGGAAAGTTATTTTATTGTGTCAACCTCATTAAAAGATGAAATAAGGTTCTATGAGCATATTTCTTTTTCTATTTCAAGATCATTAAAAAAATTAAACAAATATTCCCCAATTGAGTTGAGTCTTTGACTAGATCTTGGAAATGTTGAGTAGAGGCTTCATCTGATCTCGTGAATGAACCTTCATTTCATCCGCCTATTGGTAACCAATAGTCTACTCGGGAAGATCAAACGAATCTTCAGGGGAATGTGCCACTGCAAGTTATGCTTGGGGGGCATTGAAACTTATCTCAAGCATAGTTTCCTCTTTGTTTCAAAGTTGTGTAAAAATGAAACCCCTCTCAAGCATAGTTTTTCTTTGTTTCAAGCTTGTATAAAAATGAAACCTACCTCGAGTCCATTTCGGTTATTATTTTTCAAGAGTCGTTAAACTCATGAAATTCTGAGTGTATTTTTCTATCTTTCCATGCTCATAAAACATACTTGAAAATTTCATGTTCTTTCTGTCTTTTCTTGCTCTTTAATTAATTTGAAGATAAGTTATATGAGTATATTTTTATCACTTTTTTGAACACGTTAATAACTTATGAAAGAACGAAACAAGGAGTTCTCTTTATGCCCTTTTCAGACTCCCTAAATGTGAAAAGATTGTTGAGTACTTGATTGTTCTAACTCATAAAAGTAAATGAACGATCGTCTATTTAGTATAAGTTTACCCCTTTTATAGGACTGAATTAGATTATTTATGAAAAAGTATACGTTCACTAATCATGGTTAATAGATTTCTGTCTTGCATTATTTTTCCCTTTTTTAGGCTTGAGTGACTCAATTTACGAAAGAGGACACTCTAGAGTTTACTTCTGTTCTTCTCCTGACTCCCTAAAAATGAAAAACACCGAGCATTACTTTCTCTCGGCTCATTAAAATTTTATGTTGAAAGAACTGGGTGAGTTTTCTTTTTGTGTCTTTTCAGACTCTTTAAACATGAAAACAACATCAAGTTATCCTTTCAGTGGACTCGTAAAATCTAAATAGTACAGGACTCGTTAAGCATGACGAGACATAACAACTCCTTTTTAGGGTTTTTAAAAAATACTTCGGACTTATCCGAAGGATGAGCTTATAGGACAAGCATATGTTATCCTCCTCAAGCATGTAAAAAATAAAGATGTACTTGCTAGTAATGGTGGGGGGAAAGTGGGAAAGAACCTTTGTTTTTGTATTATAAAAGGTAGTATGTCACTCTTGAACATGACACTCCATCACTTTTTGTGTCCAGGTTGGGAAATCCATTTGCCTCTCAGTTGACTATACCTCATTGAAAGTGTTTAGTTGGTTTGGGTATTATTTTTGAGTCATATGCTACCAAGTCAGAATGTCGTGTCACTGATATGTTCAAGAGAATTAAAACCTTAGTAAAATTACTTTTCCATTCATAGCCTTCAGTCGCATTGACCATCCTTGAGTTAGTCTTGGATTACTTAAAACTCTAGTTCTTCAAAACTTGACATGAGTTTTGTGTCGTAGGCCCTTCTGTGATGAGGTCACTTCCTATCAACTTTAGCTCACTATATAGGAAGTTGATCTAGAAACATTCAATACCTTGAAGCCTGCATGCCAAAATTGTAGGTTTATCACCTTCGATTATAGGTTCTCATCATTGACCTTCGATCGAATGATTCTATGAGTGTTCGACATCAACACATATATTCACACTTTGTAGATTGTACAGGAAGTACCTTTAGAGCCATTGTCATTATTGATGGTTTCTCTCAGACTTGTTAATGGTTCACATCATTGATCGCTAATCAAGTGGTTTCTACCATGTTTGACTATGGGACATTCACTCACATGGCTAGATTCGTAATGCGAATCGAGAGATGGAGATCAAGACCCCAGATCTAGTTTCATCCATCCAAGCTGTGTGGAATTATTAAATATTCATGGTTGTAAACATAGATTCATTGATGACTGAGTCCATACTATGTCTTCTATTGACATGGATCTTCAGATGTATTTATGCATTGGTTCTTTTAGACATTTATACTCTAAGTATGTGAATTCTTACCTCAACGATGATTATATATTTCATTGTAACATTTGATTGATTTTTTTAGGTTTATAACTATAGTGTCTAACCCAAACCTTGGCATGATAAATTGCTTCAGTCATCAAACATCTCTTCTGACTTTTAACTTTAGGGGAAATCTGTTACATGTCATTTTGTCACATTAGGAAAATGACCATCAGTTTCGATCTTTTGCTGTCCATACAAGTGTTCCAAAGCATCCCCTTACAAGGCTAGAAACAAAACTATCCCAAAGAGAATGAAATTCCTAGATTCCATGGCTAAAAATCCTATTTTTAGCTTCCTACGCAGTTCCCTAGCCAATTTCTACGCATACAGAGAAAGGTCCATTAGAAACTTTGCATAAGTGCGCTATGTCTTACATTGTGGCCTGTGCATGTGAATTAACACATGTAAAAATAAAAAGTAAATTTTAGAAGCATTGTTAATCAAATATTTCCCAACTATCAAACTTCGAATGGATGCCTATTTAGCCTTGATCCCTCCCATCATGGTGCTGCTTCCCTCTCTTTTGGAACCCCTATCCCACCATTATTGGATCTCATCCCTTGGGAAATTGATCCTAAACATCCCCCACTTGGCCTATAAATCTAACACATGCGTGAGGATTGAGGAGGATTGTTGGAAGTAGGCTTATGCTGTAGAAATAAGGTTAGGAGACTATTCATCCAAGGAGAGGGTTGGAAATTAGGAGAAGAGACTTGTAACATCAAGGCTTTGAGGTTGTAAGTTTATTATCCATTTTATTAATAGTAAAGAAACTATTGTTTCCTAATTATGTCTTATTTGACATCATTTGTGTGATTCCTTGATCACCCACATAGGTTATGATTGCATCTTGATCGTTTATGATATATGATTGAGTTAATTAGTTAATTTATCTTTTATGCTATATACTAGATGCTTTGATCTTGTGTATGTTTCTGTCTATGCATATCTTCTTTAGGAAACCATGGGGAAGTTGTGGGAAGCGCTAGAATGATCTATAAAGGATCAAGGAGAAGCGAATGGTCAAAGGCACTAAAAGGGACTTCATCAGGCATTTCGATTAAACAGTAAATGACCTTTCTCATATTGTTTGTTTCAGTCAATCGTAAGCTAGGGAATTGTAGTAGTTCTTTATCATTTGTTACTAGATTTATTTGAGGTATAGGGAGATTTCTATTGTCTATAAGAGGGATTAATCTGCCTAACATATATAAAAATAGGATAACATGATAGGAATAAAGAGAGAAGGAAAAAAAGTGATAAAGCATTCTATATTCTCAAAATTTATATATTACGAGAATTCTATTTAAAAATTATTATAATGGAAGAGGATTTTATGGTTATGTGTTTTATTAACAAATAGTTGATTTGAATTTTAGAAAATTGATTAAGTTCTAAGTTGGAAATATTAATCCTAATTTGATTAAGTGAATTAATTCAAATGGGAAAGTTGACGAGTGAAAGTTGATGGGGGAACCTTAAAGAGAAGGGGATCAATAAAGGGCTTGACTAACAAGGAGGAGGTCAACTAACGAGGTTAGAACTTGCAACATAAGAGGCAACCAACAAAGAGTTTGTTGATTTTTTTTTTTTTTTTTTTTTTTTTTGTGACAAGTGGAATCAGTAAATGAGACAATTTTGTGATTGTGTGACATGTGGTTGATCCATCCACTACCACTATAACCACTAGGTGCACCACGTCTACCCCTAGCATGGACACAATTTGGTCATGGTTTCAATCAATGACCTCATAATCTTAACATAATATGCTTGGTCAAGTGTTCTATGTGGGATACTATCAATAGAGCTAAAACCCATAAATCTAAGTTATGATCAACAATGGAAACCATAACTATCATTGGTATCAAATACATCCAATAAGATAAATAGGTTATTGAGACTTAACTTCGTAGTAACAACCCCTCAAGAATGTAAATGGTAGTTAGGTCGATTGTTACATGAATTTATTCTTGTTGTAGACCAATATTTAAAGAAATAGTACTATAAAGGTGTTTTATTTAAATAATGGAAGTATAAAATTGTCATAGTTGACACATGGGTCATACTTTATGAGGATGGTTACAATAAATAGATGAAAGGGTACTTTTATGATGACATTTAAACTTAACAAAAAATGTGAGGCCTGTAAAAGTGTTTGTTTTATTGAATAAATACATATTTTTTACTTTTACATGTGAAATATGGATATATGGTTCTCTTTTGTGTGAATATTTCAACAATGGAAAGATCTTTCATATCATAACTCAATTTCCAAGCAATAGTGGGGATATCTATCACTAACTATTATCCACAAATGTGAGCCAACTCAACACCATTATTCAAAGAAAACCATGCCGCCTGAAATAATCCATTCGTTGTTTGTGACAGGGTAGGCTTTCACTCCTACCAATTGCCTCAAGATCCCGAGCCTTTAATTTGTTTCCTTATATTAATGGGAGATGAGCTATTATCCAAATAAAAACAATTTTAGGTCATATTCCAAGACCAATTTTTGTGTGAATTTCCTCAAACGAGTATCTCTTATTTTTACGAAAGTAATTTTTTTAAATATTGAAATATTATATTTTGTCTCTATAAGTTTAGATTTTTCATTACCATAACAACAAGAATACTAATTTAGTGGAGCTTAGTTTCATGACACTAGGAATGATCATGGACCAATTGAGCATTTAATCATCATTGTTAAGGAAGACTTGTAATGTGCATATTGTGAAGAAAATTTTCTTATTTGGTAGAGTTATTTGTCCATATTTCACCATGGGGGGTGGGAAATTAGCTATAGGAAAGAGTTCATCCCTAACATAAAAGGTTTTTATATTGTTATCATTCAAAAGGAGGAAAATTGTAGCTTGGGAAGAACTTTCTCATAATTCCTTTAAAAGCGAAAATTTAAGAACTTGTATATCTATTCAATTATATACAAAAATAGTTTGCAAAATAATTTTTTACCTATCACAATCAATAAGTCACCCATAGAGTTATTTTGTTGTCAACTATTTTCATATCTACACACTTCTACATACAACTTGGATTTTCACTATAAATAGGAACAATCTTCTTTGTGAGATATTGGTTAACTCCAACTACAATATCATGGTATGCACTCTTACTCTTAAATTCTAATTTTACTTATTTTGTTTACTCTCATTAAGTTTTCTATTGAATTTTGTGATTAGTAATGAAAATGTTCTCTCTTATGTTAAATTTGTTAATTGCTTGTGTTTTTTTCCCCTTCTCATCATTCTGTGTTTAGTTGTGAATATTTGGTTTTAGTTCACTCCTTTAATGCACTTAAATGAGCATTGAGTTTGCCTTAATTTTCATTTTTATACAAGAAACTATATTCCTTATTTTCAACAAACAAGAAAAATAACACACACCTTTACTCAACCCTTAAGAGGGATGGAATATAAAGGTTGAATTGATAGGATACATTATATCCTCAATAAAATGGTAGCTACATATGGTTAGTATTTGATAGTATAGTCATAATTTTTGTTATTAAAATAAGAACAAGTCGAGATATACTCGAATACCTTGTCTTAATGGAAAAAATTATCCTAGTTTTACTTTCATGCTTAAATGTCAATTTGATTTATTTATTGTTTGACATTTTAGGATAAATGGATTAGCTCAATTTTTACCATGTCAATATGTTTCCTATTGAATTTCAATATCTTCCCACAAATTTACTTGTTTTGTTTCTTCATGTTACTTGAATTTCTTGTTTAAAAAAGGATAGTCTAATATTATTTTCTATAAACCATATTGTGATTATGAGGTTTGGTTAGGCTATAAAAGGTATAAAATTCAATGTAGGTTACATATGAAAATGAGAAAATTCTCATATTGGTTGCGATGCATTGAGATTTGGATTTCATGCATGTAATCATTTTAGTTGCAATGTAGATAATTTGATGGGCATTTAAATTAGGAACTAGTGCAAGAGTTGTTTAGATGAGTTAAGGAGAGAGAGAGTGGAAATGATGGCATACTCGTTCTAAGAAAATAAAAGCCATAACCCAAGCTATAATTATCCAAAAATAAATCAAGGGCTTGTTTTGAACAAGCACGAAACACCATAACCCATTATTTAATTTGTCTTAGGCTATGGCCAATGCCACAATTCAAACCAAAAATGTTATAATCTTGGTTGAGAGATGAAAGCCATCAGTCAAGTTATCACCATCAAAAAAAAAAAAGGGGCTTTTTAAAGCAATCATAAACCTCCAAAATCCATTGTTTCATTTATCTTAAGCTATGGCCAATGCCAAAATTTAGATAAAATGTTATAAATAAATGTCAAAGATTTTGAATTCAAAAAGGATAAGTGAAAGTGAAAGGGATTTTCCCATCAAACAAGAAATAAAAACCTCTTATGAAGCCCAAGAATGAGTAGCACAATGCCCATTTCATTGAAACCCTACATAATACATACTTTAATTGGACAACAATTTTTGCTTGTTTCTCACAACAAGATCATCATTGTTCCTTAATATATAATACCTACATCTAGCAAAACTCTGACTAACACTAAACCCATTTTTCAAGTTCTAAATTGAATCAAAATTGAACCCAAACTCCTTGCTATTCCTATCCATATTTTCCCACTCCATAATGAGTTTAATTTAACATGATTCTACCTTATCCTATTGACATAATCAATTCTTAAAATGAAATCATCATATTCACTACTTTTTAAAATTTTTCATTATTTACTATGGTGATATCCACATTTTTTCATGTAGTCTTCATCAAACAAAACTTGTTTTTTTTCAAATCGCTCTTTACCATGAAACTTAAAATTTTCTTCTTCATATGAATTTGTTTGGGAATATGTTTTTTTTTGTCTTTAAACAAAGTAACTACCTCATTCCCTTGCATATGAGTAGTTTTTTATTATCATGGATGTACCAAAAATACAACTATCCATTAAATCATTTGAAATATCATTTTAATGCATTATTAATAGAACTTATTCAATAGATCCTTGGTTAGTTATCCAGGAAACATTCAACACATTTTTTTTTAGTTTGAAACAATGTATCATCTTGATTCACTGTGACGTTCCCTTTCCCATGCTTCAGGGGTATGCTAGTATAATAAGAAAAAATAGTAAGTAGTATAAAAAGAATAAAAGAGTAACGAAATATTTCGTGACCAATAGGATTGCATTATTCGGTCGTTTTCCAACCATCCCTAGGCATCAAATCTTGTGGGTGGGATCTTTTAAATAATTTTATAATTCAAGACACTATCACTATAAATATATATTCAATATTAAATCAAAATAGTCAAATTCATTTCCTAGACCCGATAAATAATTAAATTAAATTTTAAAATATTTTATATCCTTGATGACTGAGCGTGTTTTCAAAGGGTTGGGAAATGTGAGGCACATGCCCCATTGAAACTACACCCATGGACTTATTGTGAGACATATGCATGAGTTCCAAATGATAAATATTTGTGCATTTGTCCCATTAATTTCAAGGAGGGGTATACATTTTCAATTCACCAATCCTCTACAATTGGATCACTTAAAAAGTAGAGAGGGCTTTTTCCACTTCAAGAAATCCACTTAGTTTTATGATGTGGAAGGGACCGAAACATAAAATTACATAATAGTTGGCATGCCATTTATTATGTCCCCATGGTGGTCGCACGATTCTAAGCTCGTCGAGTCACCGACACGTGTGGAACTTACACATTTCACCTCAAGTGTAAAGCCAACTTTGAGGTTACTTGCCCCGATTACACTTCTAGTATATGCACTTTATTCATGAGATCATTATTCAACTTGCGAAATTAGTTCTTACGAAAGCTCAGTACAAGTTGCTTAACTAATTCCACAAGTTAAATATTGATCTCACGAACAAAGTGCATAAACTAAAGGTGCATTCAGGGCAAGTAATCTCAACGCAATATCCCTTCAAACATCTAAACACTTAGTTTCTTTTTCAATTTACTTCATTCATCAAAACAATTCAATTCACTTACTTAACTTCAACAATAACAATGAACACTTCATAATATAAAACACTTCCATCCATGTAAGACTATGTGCAACAATGATGTAAACCACAACACAAAATATAAAAGGAGGGAAACCCCCCCCAAAAAAGCTCCTTTTACTTCAAATACTTTGGTTATTGTAGAAACTTCATAAATACAACAACTAGTTGGATGAAACCCTCAAAGTTTCACTGCCATGACACCTTTAACAAAACTTCAACAACGGCTTTAGTTCATGCATCCCACAACTCACACGTCCAAATGAACTCAATATATAAAAAACCCAAATAAACCAAATCCTATAAAGAAACTCAGTTTGTGCACCCTTTGACTTGCATGACCAGTTGAACCTCAAATTTCAAAACCATGTGAACAGCTCATGCAACCTTGTGGCTCACATGCCCATAAACCTTAGAATTCCCCCACCCTCAATTCCTCAAATTGAGCCTCATCTTGTTCCTTCTCTCTGTGGCTTGTCCTTCACTTATTCCCTTCCTTTGTAATTCTCCCTTATGCTTTGATCTGTTTTTCTTTGTGTTGCTTGATTCCCCCTACGTTTTGATAAATTGCCTAATATATAAGAACCTTGCCTTTCTTGAATGAGCATGTCCTCCAATCAAGCCGACACTCCACACCAACTAACTCTTGTGTAACCCTTGGTTGCGTTGCATGACTTGGGCCGATGCCCTCATCCATTCTACTTCATATCAGCTAGATCACATACTTCCACCATAAATGCTCATCATGTTCTATGCATTTTACTCCAATTCTTGACACCCTCGCACATCACCATTGCTTATGCCCTCGTGCACGCTATGTCCAACGTTTTTGTTCAGTATGTTCCACACCCTCGGCTGGGAGGTCTCGTTGTTCCACCACAACACCCTCGTTTGTTCCAAACACATGGTGTTGTTGACTATGCTATCACAGGTATGCCCTCACCACTATAAGTCGCCCATTTCGGTGACCCTGTTGGATGACTCATTGCATGACTCTACCCAACTTCAGTTTTTTTCCATTTGGGTGCGCCTTTGTGTAAGCTCAAGCCCACGGGCCTGAAATCCTCCACGACTCTTAAAAAATTTTTTTCCTCAACAACAACACTCTTTAGCAAGCTTTATGAATGAACCTCTATCAAGGCCCATTGAACTGGATGACTCCTCATCCGAAAATAAGGTTCTCTGTAGAAGATCTCTCAAATTCTCATAGTCATCACCCACAATGTGTCACAAGAATCCAAACTACCTCATGCCATCATGGAATGCAACTCCCTCCATCTCTTGGTTGCAACGTATCAAGTTGCAATTGCCACCATGTCAACCACTGAATATCTAAAACTCTGCTACCATTCTCTAACACAAATCCAACATATTTGCACATCGATATCACCTATGACTCAAACTAGTTAGGTAGCTAATCAAATAGTCACGCTCAACTCATGAGAATGCACTACCTCACGTCATCATCAATTGAAATATCTTCAGCACACTCGTCACATCGTCAACTATGAAGAAATCCTCCATAGTGTCCTAAGTGTTGCACATCTCCATAAACACCACAAACATATCCCTTTTCCATGCAAATGACCTCCAACTGAAGTCCAATATTCCTCTCCACATCTAGGCTAATGAGATTTTTTCACTCCTCATTTCCTCTCGGACATGCTACTCATAACTTCTATGAAGAAGGAAAGCATTCACTCATCTCATAATCGCATCCATGTGCTACCCTAGGTCGTCATACCAACATGGTCAATAGATTCCAAAGTCTTTGTTGTTCAAGAAGGTCCTCCTAGGAACAATCAACTCATATTGAAATGACTAACTCTCTTCAGACTCAACCCACACCTCAAGTGTCACACGCCAAGATCTCTTCATCAATGCAACCATCATTCAACTACAAGGTGTCTTGCTTTTATTTTTTTCTTCCAATTCGCTCCTCACAGACACGTCCCATACTATTCCCAAAGGTGCATACCCCATATCATGTCAAAGTCTCAACCCATGTTGCTCAACAAACCATGAATAGTCCAAGACCACCATCAATATGAAGTCGTCCTCGGTCACAACCAATCATTCATCACCTCGACCTTAGTCATATGAACTCACAACTTAGATAATTCTGAACACCCTTGTCTACTTCCTTTGGGTCTACACACCATGCTTCGGTGCACTCCGTCATCTTCATTGGAAAAATTGGGTAGGCGTGCCTCACCTTTGGTTGGGAATGCCATCTCCAACTCAACTTCAGTTTTTGAATCATCCTTCGATTTGTCACAAGTCCATCTTGTCATTCCTTCCCCCTTCATCCTGTATCCTCATTCATTTTGGGTGGGTTCCCTTGGCTAGTGCTCTCAACTTCGATTGGGCAGGAATCCTTGGTCACCCTTGCCCATCGCACAACTTTCCTTCACTCATTGCATGCCTTTTCCTCATCTTCATTCATGCACCTTTGCATGTCACCCATGTCTTTGGTTGTGTGGGTGTTTTTATAGGTCACCCACACCTTTGGTCGTGTGGGTACCTTCATAGTTCACTTACACCTTCGATCATGTGGGTGCCTTCATGGGTTTCCCACACCTTTAGTCACACCTTCTTCTACTAGCATGTACTTCTGCTTCAAGTGCTTCCACTCAAATAATCTCAATCCATGAGTCAAGTTAGAGACTTGGCTAATTCCTTTGCTTGGCCAACCATGACTCACCCATTGCATGCACATCTTATCCACCACCCTTGTGTTATGCATTCTCACCATCACACCAGAGGTCAAACTCTCCTTGAACAAGCTTCACATTGTGCCAAGTCACTCGACTGATAGGTGAACAAGAAATCATCTCAACCTACATGAGAGAAGTCTTTGCATGACTCTCTACTTCTCTATCTTGGGTAGGCTCCCTTGTCATGCACCTTCACACTTGATTGTGCATCTCAGCTAGACACCCTCACAACTCATCTTGATCATGAACCACCACAAATTCGACTAGGTGGGCACATCTCAGTGTTGTTCTCTCCCTTGGTTGTTCAACCGAGTGGGTGCTCATTGGTGTTAGCTTCACCCTCGTATGAAACTCTTCGATTGCATGACTAGCCTCCTCATCCTTCTCTACTTCTTCATGTTGATCCTTTTTTCATTTACACCCTCCATTGGTAGAATTCACACCATCAAACTTTCCAATTTTAGCTATTTCACTCTATTTAGTGCAAGTTCCTTCTTCATGGTCAAGGACATCACCCTTCCTCTTGTTGCAGAGGATTTATTCCCACAATTTTTCCACTTCCTTCTTTATGTGAACCAACCTTTCCATGACCCACATAATTTTATCATGGTGTTGTTGTGACTTCATCCTCTAAGAATCCTAAATCATTATGCCTTTCTGAGTAGTCTCCATATCTTCCTCAACAATACTTCTTCACTATCTTTAGTCATAACTATCGCGACAGTGGTTGTCATGCCACTATCTCACTTCAATTGAAATGAATTTATTGAAGTTTCCCTCCACAAAACTCTGCTTTGATACCAACTATCTCACCCCCATGGTGGGAAGAGGAGTCTAAGCTCGTTGATTCATTCAATTGTGTGCCACTGGTTCATTTTCTCCTCAAGGGATAATACAACTTTGAGGTCACTTTCCTAGACTACGCCTCTAGCCTATGCACTTTGTTCATGAGATCACTATTTAACTTGGAAAATTAGTTCTTAAGCAACCTCAGTACAATATGCCTTCAAACAACTCAACAGTTAGTTTCTTTTTCAATTTTGCTTCATTCATTAAAACAATTTGGTTACTTAATTTCAATAATAACAATGAACACTTCACAATATAAAACACTTCCAACAATGTAAGACAATGTGTAGCCATAACGTAAACCACAACACAATATACAAAAAGAGGGGGAACTCCCAAAAAAATCCCCTTTTACTTCAATTACTTCAAGGATATACAAAGGGAGGGGGAATTCCCAAAAAAAATCCCCTTTTACTTCAAAGACTTCGGTTATGGTACAAACTTCATAAGTACAACAGCCAGTTGGATTGAACCCTCAAAAGTTCTCTGTCATAACATCTTAAAAAAAAATTAAAGAACAACTTTGGTTCATGTAGCTCACAACTCACACATCCAACCAAGCTCAATATATAAACAACCCAAAAAAACTCAAGTATTTTCCCTTTAGCTCACACGACTAGCCAAACCTAAAATTTTAGAACCCCATAAATAGATTGTGTAGCCCTATAGCTCGTACATCGAGAAACCTAAGAATGCCCTGGCCCTTAGCTCATTCCTTGTCTCTTTGGCTTGTCCTTATTCCCTTCCTTTATGGGTTACCCTTAAACTTTTCTTAGTTTTCCTTTGTGTTGCTTAATGCCCCCTTCATTTTTATCAACAACCTAATATATAGGTTCCTTGCCTCAAACATTTGCTTCCTCCACTCAAGCAAACTCTCCACTCATGCAACCCTTGCATGCGTCACATGACTTAGGTTGATTCCATCATTCGTTCTGCTACATGTCAACTTTCCCACAAACTTCCACTGCATATTCCCATCACGTGCCATGCATGTTAATCCAACTCTCGACATCCTAACACGACGCCCTCGGTTATGTCCTCATGCATGCTATGTTTGGCGCATTCATTTGGAGGGTGACCACACCCTCAGTTGGGCGGTCTCGTTGTTCCACCATGTCCACATCCTTCATTCAACTGTGGTGCCCTTGTCCATTCAAACAACATGATGCATTTGACTATGATATCGCATGAGCACCTTCTCCACTTCAATTCAGCCATGTTGGAAGTCCCATTGCACGAATCATCCCACGACTCTGCCTAACGTCAATTTTTCCCACTTGGGCTCACCTTCGTGCACACTCAAGCCTAGGGGCCTGACATCATGGATTCCAACCAACTATTCTAAAAAGAGCTGATGCAAAATGATGGTAGCACTTTCATTGAACAAGCCTTCATTTTCTATATATTAAAATTGTTATCATTATAAACTAAGTTAACAAGTTTGGTGAATAAAATTGATTAAATTTGAAATCTGTTAAATTTGATTTCTAGTCTATTGAAATTTGTTTCAAGTTTGTTATGAAATCATAAGAAATTCAAAGAGGTTCATAATAAGAAATAAAAAATAGTAAAACCCTAAATGCTAAAACCTACTCACTTCAAAAAAAGCCCTTAACTAAAAAAATGTTGTCTCTAAATTTCAAACTTGAGAACCAGAGAGAGACCAATACTAGTTAAGTTAGCTTTGGGAAAATGCATGGAGTCTTACTATTAATTCACATATAACATAAAAAAAATTAATAATATTTTTCATTTCTATTTTTTTATTTTTATCTTCACAATTTCGATATGTTAATTTTTTATTTATACTATACACACTTAAACTATATAAATTTATTTATTTATAAACAATTTTTTTTTTGTAAACTAAAGCATTATATTAATAAAAAGCTGATATACATAGAGTTACAAAGATTTCTATAATGATCATGGAGGATGCATGGATCCTAAACAAACCCCATCATTCAACTAAACCAGAGGAGTCTTGAATTCCACTAAGATCATAGACACTAGACCCTAGACTTCATTAGAGCCATAGCTAGAAATGACCTTCCCAAAAAAAAACCCCACAGGCCCACACAAATTTAATAGAGAAATCATTCAACCTGATTATTGATACTTATCTCTATAGTTACTCTTTGCTTCCTCTCGCTCACAATCACTGAGTAATTTCATAGAAAAATCAAATACTCAGTGTTTCATAGCTCCATGATGTCCTCAACCAGCTCCATCTTTAAATACAACTCCTTGAGTAGTTTCACCACCAAGGGAAGCACTCAATGGCATATATACTACTCCTCACATTCTTTTCGTATAGTTCCATCCTCAAGTCCAGCTCATTGAGTTGTTTCACCATCAAGGGAAGCACTCAATGGAAAATATACTGCTCCACACAATCTTTTTGTATAGCTCCATCCTCAAGTCCAGCTCACTGAGTAGTTTCACCTCCAAGGGAAGCACTCAATGGGGGATATACTGCTCCATGTAGTATTTTCGTACAACTCCATCCTCAAGTCCAACTCACTGAGTATTTTAACCACCAATGGAAGCATTCAATGGCAGATATACTGCTCCACACAATCTTTTCATATAACTCCAAATAAGCCCCCCCTCTCGTTCACCTCCCAATGAAATTTGAAATGTACCATATTTGTTGATAGGGATATCATCACACCTCCATTATCATCTTCCATCTAGGAAAATATCATCACACCTCCAATATAATTTTCCACCAAGGCAGATCCCCTTACTCTTTCTCACCTCCCAGTGCATGGGCATATCATCTACCACTAGGGTATTTATCTGTCGATAGGATCCCATCAACTACTCACCTTTATGGGCCCAAAGAACCCCCATTTAAGGAAATCTACCTATCTAAATGATTTATTGCATGGGGTGATCATTAGAGTCTTATAACTAAGTACTGGTATGTGATGCTCTAATGACATGTTCATGGAGTCTTATGGCCAATTAACAGTCTGGCATGGTCCACTGAACTAATCATGGAGTCTTCTAGTCTTCACATGATGCAATGTCATAATGACCATCTTCTTCTTGAGCTCCATGATCCATCATTTCACTTGTGTCACAACATTTAGTTATCCATGAGATATACTTGAAATTTTCAAACTAGAAATTTTAATTGCTCAAATTTGCTTCAATCAAAGTCCTGATCTCATAGGCATGACACTTTTAGTCATGCTATTAGGATCCTTTGCAGGTGGTGTTAATCTGTGAAGGCGGCTTTGATATCCCACCACATTCCAGCAGTATTCATGCAAACTAATCTTTTAATCAGCCAACACTTGTCAATGCTTATATATGAAATCTCCTTATTGCAAAAATAAATAAATCACAATAGCCTAAAGTGACCTCATAATTATTAGACATACTATTTCCATCACTCCATCTAAATTCAAACGAATTGAAATGATACTGTCATTGCACCATAAATGTGCATCACATTTATTCTAAACATTTCGTAATGTAATTAAACATTTATTTTGGAAGACCAACGAGTCAGAAATGAGATATGCACATCTCTAAATTCATGAGTAGTTTAACATTAATTATAAAAGTCATTTCAACCTTTCATACCAAAGGTTTCCCGCCTTAACCATGCCCTTTCTTAGGCATCCATGCAAATAATTCATTAATTTGAAACAATAAACATCAATTTCAATTGAAAGGAACTCTCACCCCATTCCTTTTCTTTACCTTTTTATAGTGGCTTGCTACTACCTTAGTTACTTGTCTGTCATTACTAACTTTTAAGGAGTCTAGTTGCCTAGTAACATTTGTGTTGTTGCCATATTCAACATTTCCTATGCATATTCATTTTGACAATAATGTGTTGCACATGCACACATCCCATTCTATGCATCCAATGTGAATTTCTAGCCTTTATCGTTTTCATTCATGCACACAATAAAGGTCAGAAGCATAAGCACATTAATAATGGTAGTTTACAAAAAGAGGTTGTTCATGCACACTTGCCCAATGGTTCCTTCACGTGACGTGGAATACATTAAATAACATCACTATGTTACTCAAAACATAACAAGTACAAATTTTGTTTACATACCATTTACACAGTCACAATATTTTTAAATATTAATCACTTATCTTACTACTATGATAGTTCTCAACAACTAACCTTTCAAACTAAATAACATCATTATACCTTTATTTCATTTTATTATATTTCTCATATATATATATAGACACACACACACACAAAGCCATGCACCATTTTCGATTAAGGAAACTTCCTTCTTATGTTCTTTTCGTAGCTATCACATCATTATTTGTTCGGTTAGGTGGACCTAGCTAGGTCCACTTAGCTATTTTATTATCTTCTTCTGCCCTCTACTTCCATTTATATTATGCACAAAGTTTAGCTAGGGTCTTGCACTTTTTGTTAGGATTTTATTTCGCTCTTCCCCATGAGCTCCTTTTCTTTCCTTTCCCACACCCAACAAACCAACCAAGTCCAAACCACAAAAAAGGCAAGAAGAAGAATGAAACAATGAAAAGACCACAACAACAATACATGGCAACAACATAAAGTAGCATGGCCATGCTCAAAGCCAACAAACAAAACAAAAATATGAAGATGACAATAACAACAAAGACATGCAAAACATCCACTCTACATATCATTAATTACTTCTCAACAAACTCAATCCCTTGAGTTATGGTGTTCAATGTGTCCATCACTAACATATGCAAACAAAAAGTCGTTAGAGTCCTTCCCAAAGTTTACAACAACCCCAAAATTCCAATATTCCTCTAAATGGCTCAAGAAGGATTTTTTTGGTATATTAGAAAGCTTGATGGGATGCTCCCTCATCTCTTTTTGCATTACAGGTTGCTAGTTCAAGTGCCTAGAGTTTACATGAAATTTTCTTCCTTTGTTGTTTCTTTGGGCAGTTTCTTCTCAGGTGTTCCTCTCTACAGTTCCAACACGTCAATGATTTTCTTTTCTCTCGAGCCTTATGAGGATCCTTTCTAGCCTTTCCAACATGATATTCTTCTACATCTCCAAATGTTGATGCCTATTGCAACAATCCTTGCATGTATAACAAGTTTTTTAGCAACATTTTGTTTAGTCTTGCTTGCTATTCTTATTTTCTAATGAGCCTTTCATTATTTGTCTTGCAACTCTTCAAATCAACTTTCAAGCTGCCAAAGGTTCTTATTCTACTCATGGTGGACTTGGTCCATGTTGTGTTGTATTGCTGTTTTGTACCATATTGTTGTTCGTCCTTTTATTTCTTACTACAATTGGGTCTTCTTATGTGTTGTCACACAAACATCATTGTTAGTTATATTAATCACAAACATATTGACTTGTTACCTTGTCATGCTCACACTAAGCATACTGGTTTGGAGCATAACAAAGTTACCAACTTAATGAGAGCTGTAACCTCAAAATGCGAACTCTAGCCCAAAAATGTTGGACATTACATAAACCAACGCTCCCCATGTGTTTCACGAAATGGACTAACCACCTCGCATGGATCCTTATCTCTAGTGATGCGATTGTTAACTAAAACTTAAAGGTTTTGGTCTAACAACAATCATGATTTTGAACAAGTGGTATCAGAGCGCAGGTCAGAAGTTAGATACACACTCGGCTAGTGCTTCGTGGGGA
>APFE031265841.1:0-16713 GCA_000404065.3 Pinus taeda
ATTCACAAATTAGCAAGAAACTAATGTAATGAATCAATTTCCTTCTTTTTAGAGGCAGGTTGTTTGGTCATCTAGATTCTTGCTCCATGTTTAGAATTTGTTCAAACTTCTCCTAGAATGAGGAGCTCGACCCCTAGAGGTTAGGGAATGAGGATAGTTTGGTCTATATATGTAAATTTTCATTCAGTAGGACAGGTTGGACTCTTGGGAATAGCTTGAGACTATATTGTACATATCTTATCTGCATTTTGGCAAAGGAAAGACCAGGGTTTTGCAGCACTATTTGGGATTCATGTGGCTTTATGTGTTGATGGTTTGTTTCTCTCAGTACTTGTAAGTTGTGTATGTGTACCATTTTCTTTATTTAATCTGTTGTAATTAAACAAATGAAGTGTTAAGGTAGAATCCATGAACTTGCCATGCTCTGCCTTTAAATTTGTTTAATTTTCTATGTTTTCTTCAGTTTAAGGAGAATCCTTGAGATTCCTTACTCTCCTTAGCTCCTCACCAGTCTGATCTATCCATATCACTTTCTTTAAGGCATCAAAACAATCACCTATCTTTCCCCAAGTAGACCTCTGCAAAAATTGTGCCTCATCCCCGCACCCAAAATTTCCTTTCCCTTGAATTCAACAAAACCTTTAAAAAATCAATTCTACACTCTTTGTACTTAATACCTAGCCTAAAATTAGTCATCAATTCGATCATCTCGAGCCTTCTTTAATTATCTTTTGCCGAGTTTGAGTCGGAGAGAGCCCTCTCTTGTCCTCGTAGGGCTAGCTACGAGGCTGAGCGTGGTTTGAGGTGGCCTTGAGTCCTACCTTATTTCAGCCTAAGGTAGATTTGAGCGCTAACATAGTGGCGACTCCACTGGGGAAGAACTGGTTTTCTTGTTAGTGTTATTTGATTTATAGGTACAGACGGAGTCTGAAATCACGCTAGGTAGCCTTCGAACTGCACATTGCTCTGCGAGTGCATAGTAGATAAACGCTGCTTCAGTCGATCTCCGGTGTAGCTTGTAATTGTAACACTTAACTTATAAATTGCCCCAGTACGTGTATCAAGTTCAGATCTGATGGTTGATGGTGAACAACGGTCAGACATCAGAAGGCTGAAAACATTCACCTGGCGACTTTATTCACTGAATAATCCAGAAATCGATGCTTCATGGTGACTTCACTATAGGGAGATCAGTAGCTGTGAGATTTTCAAGATGGACCGAATCATGAGAAGATACGCTCCCATGAGCCGAGATCGCATTCCAGGTTTTTCGAATAAGATGCCCAAGGTAGATTGGTCAAGGAATCTGCCTACGTTTAATAATGATGGTAAGAAAGATGCTGTTTTACATCTGGTTAGATTTCATATGCATATTCGCAAGTTGAAGGTGGATTTTCCTAAAGATTGCTTGATGAAGATATTCCTGGCCACACTGGAAGGTGAAGCCCAATATTGGTATGAAAATTTGCCATTGGCCTGTATTTATTGTTTAAAAGATTTTCATGCCCTGTTCATTGAAAGATATCAAGCGTCTTATCCATCATTAAATTTAGTTCATGACTGTTGCAAACATGCTTCTACTTTTATTGAAAGCCTTGAGAAATATTACGAAGATGATAATTTCATGGATTATGAGATCATGGAGGCTCTGTATGAGAATCCATTTCAGCAATATAAAGAAAACTTAGAGGATACTTGTCAAGATGCACAGGAAAATTTGCAGCAGGATCAAAATCTAAGTACAGTGGAAGATGATGAAGGAGAAGGTTTTATTCTAGATCTGTCCATAGAAGAAGACAACATGCATGAAAGTCAAGTTTCAATTTCAGAATGTGATAAAGTCAAGTCAGCCATTTCAAATCTAGATTCAGATCCTGATGATGAAGACAACCTTGTTCTGAATCCCATGAAGGAGAGCTCTATTGTTGAGACCATCTGGAATGAAGAAGACAAAGTTATTGACCAAAACCTTCATGAGGAGGTAATCTGGTCATTTCATGGACAACAAGATGGGATCTTTGTTCAGGTAAGTGAGAAATCTTCTTTTGATAACTCAGTGGTAAATGATAATTTGATTGCCATGTCATATGAAGACAATTACTGTTTGAGCAAAAGAAAACAAAAAACATTATCTCCTTTGTCCGAAGATGAGATAGATCAACTCTTGAAAGGTCATGTTACAGCCCAGGCTACAACAGATTTGCAGTGCACACATAGTCAGGAAAGTGTTGGTGAAATCTCTTCCTCTTTTGAAAATGATGACGGTCTTGTAATCAGTTTTATAGATCAAAAAACAGATAATATTTTCATTCACAAAGATGATAAGGTTGTCATGTTTGATAATCTTAAAGAGTGTTTTTTGTTTAAGAATGAGCTAGACCATGAAGATGAGGAGTATGAGCTTGAGAGAGACAATATGCCAAGATTTCTCATGGTCAAGGAACCTACAACTAACACTCAGATGGCAGAAGCACATACTTCTCTATGCATTCCTATCCCTCAGAAATCAATTGTTCTTTCAGATCAGAATGAAGGGAGTACTTGTATTTTTGCTACTGGATCTCAAGACAAGATAGTGCTTCAGGATTATCAAGATCCCTTCGGCATCCTTTTGCAAGCACTAGAGAAGATAAATGTTGCCTGGTTCGTTATCATAAGCCTTGGTTTCAGTAGTTATTGTGAGTTGCCTACATGTACATTGTTCCGCCTGCTCGAGAAAAGTGAGAGCAGAAATTTGGTATGTAGCCATCTATTGGATTGGTTACGTTGGAAAGCTCATTACCCACGATTGTACATATTTCATTAGTATGCAGGTGGTTTTCATCATGATTTGAAGCCCTCAAATCTCGATGGACTGCTGCCCTTCAAATAAGCTTTGTAAGTTCTTGTTTTAGTTAAGTCAGTCATGAGTCATTTGTGAGTTAGTTTTCAGTCTTGTTGTTAAGACAGTTTGTGTCGGTTTTCAGTCATGCATTTTAGCTTGAGTCTTGACTCCATCGCCCAATGAGTGAAGGCACTGTCTAGCTCTTACAGAGATCTGTGGTTCTTGGCATCTCCAAGGAGCTACCATCCCCATTGGAGCCAATGTTAGAGTCGGTCTAGTTATCCCTCATTAGAGATCAAATCTCTTTTGCATTTCATGATTAGGTGTCCCACCAGTTTTGATCAGTTACATTTCGTTAGGCATGCCATAACTCTGACGGAATGGTTTGTGTCATTCATTCCCCTCGTGCATGGCATTGCTGGTTCAAGTTTAGTCATAAAGCTTCAAAGGTCATTTACAATCATGTTTTAAATTTTTAGGTCTTAGGTCTAGGCTTGAGTCAATTTTGTCTTGAAAAGTCAGAAGACCAGCAGGCCAGAGGGATGTCTTTGATAGATCATCACTTCAATAATTTTCATCATTGTATAGCTGAATCAGGACTTCTCTTCAAAACTCTGTTTTGAAGATAAGTCGCCATCTCATTTTTGTAAAAAAAATTCAAAATTTCAGTTCTTCAAATCGTTCAAGTGCAGCCTTGGTCTCCTTTGCCAGATCATATCAGAGCTATCCCTGCAAAAAAGTATCAGAGAAAATCATTATTTCAACCAATTTTAAAGGGGAAACCAAAAAGGTCAGAGTCTATTAATTTTGAAAAAGTGTCAACGACCAAATATAAGAAAATGGGTTTTGGATCAAGCGATAATCAAAAAGGAGAATATATGAAGATATTTCTCCTCATTTGCAACCCATTCCACATTCCAAGCGTGAAGAGAAGAATTCTAAGGTGATTTTGTGAGTTTGTGATCCAATTGCACCATTTCCAGGGCGCGCGGCACATCAAGCGAAAAATTCCAGTGTAATTTTGTACGCGCGCGGCGCATCAGGAGCGCGCGACGTGTTGGGTGAGGCGCGTGGTGCATTGAAGTTTATGCCCAAACTCTGTCCAAAACACACTCAAACACCTCTTCTCATGCGTCAATTCGCAGGTAGGCTTTTTCTCCACGGCTCATTCTTGGTTTTGAGAGGTTTATATAAAGGATAATGATATATTTGCCATGAAAAACCAAGTGTAAAAACCCTCCTTGTCCATTAATTTGTTGTAAGGATTTAAATGCCAAGATTGTTATAGGGTTTTCAAAAATAAATGTTGCCAAGGTTTTCCTATTTCCTTTGTTTCCAATTTCCCATATTCACCAATATTTTCCCCAATAATTCCTCATAAAACCCTACACCATCCTCCCTCAAATCCTAATCCCTCCCTTCTACTACAAACATATAATCCCTACCTCATCCCAAAACCCTAAAATTTCAAGATTTCCATGCCCTTTCCCTTCCCTAAATTCCTTGTTTTATTTCCATTTTCCCCATTTCCCTAATGTTTTCCCTTTCCTAACAATTCCCTTGTATATTTGTGTCCCCTTGGTCACAGCATTTTGAGAAAAAGAAAAAAGTCTACAGTCAATTTTGCACACAGTTGTATATCAACATATATATATTCCAGCTATCTTGTTTCTAAAGAACATGTCAGAGACCGAGTCAGTATATGAGCAGGAGTATGATAGTGATTCTACACCGGAGGTAAATGTACCTAATGTGCCACGGAGGTATCACAAAGGTGGAAAAAGTGGACAGCATGTTAGGGAGGATCCTACTTCTTTTGCTCAATTGCAAGCTTGCCCACTTGCAATGGATTGTTTTTGGCGCCAATCATGTTACCAATATTGTGATATGATCTCACAAACTCAGCATCATCGGGAACTAGTCCGTCTATTTGTCCTTAATCTACAGGATGGTAATGTAAACCTTGCCGGAGTGGATTTTACCTTGTCACCCGACACTATTTCTCAGGCCACCGGGATACCAAATGTAGGGGAGGAATGGAGCAAACGCCAGATGCTAGACAGGTATTACTATGAGCCATATATCAAGCTCGGATATATCAAACACTTGAGCGCAGCCTTTCCTTTCAGATTCCTGAAAGATGAGTTTGCACCGTTGATGAAATTCATCATTCGTTATTTCAGCTGTGAGGGCAGATTCTCCTGTCTCTATGCGTACCATGTCCGTTTGTTGATGCATTTCACATGGGTACGTATGATGAACATTCCTTTTTTCATGTGTCGTAACATAGAGAGGATGGTGCCTTTAGTACAGAGGAAGAGCCCGGCACATCAGCATAGGAGCATATATCACTATGCATTGATCAAAATCATAGTGATGCATCAGTTGGCACAGCAGGGTATTGCTTGGGAGGATTTCATCTCCCGTGATTACTTTTCTGCGCTACAACCTCCTCCAGAGATAGTTCATGATGAGGGAGGGCCTTCACAGCAGTTTGACATTCCTGAGACCGAGCATGTTGATGCTCCAGTATATGTGACATATCAGAGAGACCACAGGGCCTTATTTACATCTGTACGACGAATACTATCTCCACCCGGGGTGGAAGGGGTCTCTTTGACATCATCAGTACAGCGAGTATTATCTCCACATCATGTGGAAGGGGTCTCGCCTCCGTCTTCAGCACAGGTACAGATTCAGGATAGGGGCAAGAGACCCATGGTTGATGAGGGTCCTTCAGGAGGTCAGGATATGGGTATCATTGATGCTGATGCTAGCTCACCTAACTCGGAGCTCAAGGAGATCATCCGAGAGCAAAGGGCCGAAAATGAGTCGCTGCAAAAGAAATTGCAGATGGCTAAATGGGTGATCAACTATTTGGAGCAGTGCAACAAACAGCTGGAAGATGAGCATGAACTTTATGAGCTGCGGAAGGTCCAGGAAGACCGGGAATTGGCCCGAAGGAGACTCGGTGATTTGACACCTATTGATCGAGAATCAATTCTCATTCGGGTAAATACTCATTTGGAGAAGTTGCTGGCGAAGGCAAACAGGGACAAAGACATGCTTCGCCATATGAAAACTCACTATTGGGCTCACATGCATGTTTGCAAAGCGAAAATGAAGATCCTCAAGAGGCGTTTGAGCAAAGCGCTAAAACAACGCAAAAGGCCCGATCCACTTCGAGTTTTGGCCGAGGCTTTGTTAATTGAGCGTGATACATGATGGAGGGTCTTCACTCCAAATTTGGGCAAATTTGGAGAAACTTTTATCGTTTCAAAATTTTTGGCTTGCAAAACAGGTTTTTCGGCTCTCCACGTAGCGCGCAGCACGCGACCCGTAAGATGGGGAGGTCCAAATCACAGATGGCTTATAGTTTTGGATTTTTCATGATGAAATACACATTCTCAGCAATTTCCAAGACATTTCATCAAATTCTGGGTGACCAAAAGGCTCAAAAACATCATGAAAATCACCTTTCTGCCACTTTTTGCACCAGCAGGAAGTACTTATGGGCGAATGCACTTTTGGAGGGTCAAATGGACACCAAATTGGAAAATTCCACTTGGGTTAGAAAGTAGACATCCAGGTCTTGCCAACAAGCCAACCTGAGCTCACTTTGGATTCCGGAAAGTTCCCCAAAATCAGGTGGAAAGGCGCGCAGCGCACAGGGTTTTTTGGCATAGTTTTTGTCCTCAGCTCAGCAAATGAAGCCAGTTTGACCAGTTTTGACTTATGATGGGATTTTTCACCATTATTGATGTAATTATTGGAAATTAATGTTTTTTTGACACTTATTTACCTATTCTATATGGTTCATTCATAAAATAGCAAAAATGTAATGAATGAATTAGTTTCCTAGCTTATAGAGGCAAGTTGTTTTGACTGCCTAGATTGTAGTGCTTAGTTTAGAATTGGTTGAAACAACTCCTAGGATGATGAGCTCGACCCCTTGAGGCAAGGGAATATGTTGGCTTGCCTATATTATGTATTTTTTTAGTCATTTTCAGGGTTGGACTCTTGGGAATAGCTTGACACTCTATTGTACATATCTTATCTACATTTTTGGCAAAGGAAAGACCAGGGTTTTGCAACACTATTTGGGATTCATGTGGCTTTATGTGTTGATGGTGTGTTTCTCTCAGTACTTGTAAGTTAGTGTATGTGTACCACTTTCCTTATTTAATCTTCTGCAATTAAACAAATGAAGTGTTAAGGTAGAATCCATAAATTTGCTATGCTCTGCCTTTAAATTTGTTTAATTTTCCATGTTTTCTTCAATTTAAGGAGAATCCTTGAGACTTCCTTTCTCTCCTTAGCTCCTCACTAGTCTAATATACCCATCTCACTTGCTTTAAGGCATCAAAACAATCGCCTATCTTTCCCCAAGTAGACCTCTGCAAAAACTGTGCCTCATCTCCGCACCCAAATTTGCCTTTCCCTTGAATTCAACAAAACCTTTAAAAATCAATTCTAAACTCTTTGTACTTAATACCTAGCCTAAAATTAGTCATCAATTCAGTCATCTTGGCCTCGTTGATTATCTTTTGCCAAGATTGACCCGGAGAGAGCCCTCTCCTGTCCTCGTAGGGCTAGCTACGAGGCTGAGCGTGGTTTGATGTGGCCTTGAGTCTTACCTTATTTCAGCCTAAGGTAGATTTGAGCACTAACAATAGGCATAAGCAATGGTGAACCAAGTGCTTTTCAAGTAGTTAAGGAAAGCATACTCACTGATGCCCCTTCATTTATGATAGTGCCAGACATAATCATTTTGTAAACTTGTACTATGATCTGGAATGGTACATGAGAAGGAAGGCAGGATCTTGCTAGTCGATTTCAATCAAAGGAAGTGACTAGATTACTTGGCGGGGGTACCGAATAAATGGTTGAATTAACCCCTTAAGTAGCGGGAACTGGGGTATTTTCCTCTTTTTGTGAAGGAACGGGTGGATTGCCCCCAAGTTCATCAGACTCTGAAGTAACAAAAAGAACTTGAATAGTATCGTTCTCACTCTCTTGAGGAAGGGTATGACCTTCTGAAGGTAAAACTGGGTCAACTGTCACCTCGACCTATTGACTTTCGTTGGGTACGGACTTAGAAGGTTCAGCTTCAGCAATAGGTGTTTCGACCAATGATTTAGTTATGTCAGACGGATTTTCAACTAGTAAAGGACTTGGGGAGAGTTTCCTGTATCCAGATGGAAGTCGCTGTGGTGAAGCAGGACGGTTATGCAAGACTCTTTTGGCTTCATCCAAAAAAGGACATCGGGGAAGGGTATGGTCCCCTTTACATAATCTACATGGAATTTTGACCTTTCCTTTCTGTCCATGAACTTCACTATTACTAGTTGATGGTGTGTTGTCAACATGATCACCAGAGGTTGATGATACCTGACGATGCGAACGGGGAGACCATTCTTTCAAGATCTGAGGAAGGCAAGGATAATCTCGATGAAAATGGTATCCTTTACAAATTACACAAGGAAATTTGGGTTTAGGAGATTTAGTGTGTGGATTTTCAATATATGATTCATGTTTTCCCCCTTGCTAAACTGACTTCTTCTTCTTCCCCTTCCCTTTCTTCTTCTTCTCAGTCACCTGGTTACTAGCATCACTATTTTCACCAAGGGAAGAGGAAGAAGGGGAGGGAGACACAAACGAAGAAGAAGGCAAAGGGTCAACTTCAGTATCAACTAAATTCTAATTCAATTGCTGAGGAATCATAGTATTTTGAACCATAGAGGTTGAGAATAGCCATACTGGCAGGCCAATTGTAATTCCCTAAAGGAACAATGTAGCCATATATGGAGCACCAATATTTCCCCAAGAAGAAAAAGGACTAGGATTCCCCTCAAAATGGATTCCTTGATTGGTGGACTCCATTATCTCAACCTAAGATCAACGAAGGAACAGGGATGTTATTCCGAATTAATAAATTTTAATGACGCTTTGACATAACTTTGCTTTTTCAATTTTTAAGAGTCAAGAAAAAGCTAAAGATGACTCTAGTCCCCTTCCATTTTTAATGAGCCTGAAGTGACAAGTGCTCAGATGGACCTTTTCTTTTAAAGAGTCGAAAAGGAATGAAAGTTACTACTCTAGAAAATCTAGATAGAGGGATTACCAAACTAATAGCAAAACTGCAATATACACCTTGGTGATAAATTAAAGAGAAATTACCAAGGACTTATGTACGGCAGTCAATCTTCTCGAATGCTATGTTTAGTGCATTACAATTGATAGAGCGGTAGACATGGCTTCCTATGGATAAAGGATATAAGCCTATTATGGTCTCCCAATATATACTCGACAGTACAAGGAGCACAAGTCCATGCTAGCACTTGTCGTATCAAAGAGGAGGAATCACCCAACCTTCGATGAAAACGATAGTTACTAGTTTTTACGACGCCAAAACATGTCTCTAGCCTAGACCTCTAGATGTGTTGCATTAGGTTCCAAAGTGTTGTTAAGTTCATTGAAATTTATTTTAGAGTTAATCTTGTTTAGAAGTTTTCCTTTCAATGGTTCACCACGTGATGTTGATTTGAAATTCCTAAAAATGCAATCTGCAATGATAAACAACTGTTGTTTATTTTGAGCAATGAAAATCCTAGCTACTACGGAAAGAATATTACAATTTCTTTCAAACAAAGAGCAAAGAGCACCCACTAATGCACTTTCCTAAATCATTTTTCGCACCCAAACTAAATGCAAATGAAAATGCATGTTGTTGGGCCTCAAAATAGTCCTTCTTTTCACTCCATTATTCACTTATATCTTCACATTTTACCTTCATGTCACCTCCATTCCACCTCCATATCATTATGTTTACCTCATTTGGGTCATAACTATGCTTTTCCAAAGTTTATTAAATTCTTAACATTTTTAAGTGAATTTATGGCTAAAACTTAGAAAATAATATGCTTATACTTATACCTAACAATTAGAATGAGTTTGTTGACATGTGTAGGTACAAAGGAAGCTTCCAAGGCATCCTTATGTGGCACTCTATGCTCAAATTCGAATTTGAAAAGATCATGAACCTCATGGAGAAGATCATGGACCTCATGGAGGAGATCATGGAGGATAGGGTTAGGTGTCACCATTGGTTGAGAAATATGTGGGTCAAAGGAGAGAATAGTGGGTTTGCATTTATGAGGTTGTTATCATAGTTCTTGTATAAATAGGAGTACCTCCCCCATTCCAAAGAGAGGACTCTTAGAGCATTTTATCCAATTGATGATGGAATAAAGCTTCATTTGACATATATTTTCATTACGTAGTTTTAGAAATAGTTTTCCATTATGTAGTTTTAGATAGAAGTTATCTTAATGTAGTATATGGAATGGCTTGTCACTTTGTTCTTAGGAGAATTGAGCTCACTCTAGAAGGAGAAAAGGAGCATGTTGTTTCATATTAGATCTTATTTCATTTAATTGCTTAGATGTTTGATGTTTGAGGATTTGATTGATGAATGAGTTTCAAGTTAGAATCTTATCAACATATGAGAGGACAACAAAGAGTCTAAGTTAGGCTCTCTCTCTCTATTTGATTTGTAATTGGAATTCATCTTTTTGCTTTTATGTTTCAAGTTATTTCATTTAGTTTATGCTTATGGATGAATTTTAGTCTAGTCTGGATTAGTACAAGAGAGGACAATCAAGAGACTAATTAGTCTTTCTCTCTTTGAATCTAAACAACAACTAAATTTCATTCCCTTGTTTGCATTTCAAGTTTATAGTTTTACGGTTTCTCTATGATACTGTAGGGAAGGACAACCAGGATCTCCTAAGTTAGGAGCCTCTTCCCTTGCATATTATATTGAACCATAGATAATTTAATTAGACATAGAATTAGTCGCCTACTCCTGCACATATAGTGCTGGCATCATCAAAAGCTTATGAGTTTCCCTGGTCGATATTTAATGCAGCAATTTAAGTCCAATAAAATTGCCCAACATTTTGGCGCCGTTGCCGGGGATGGTGCTAAGGGATTAGGCATTAGAATTTAATTCAGTATTTATTTTTCTTTAGACAAAATAATTTGTGAGACCTGGTGACAGCAAGATCTTCACAAAGGCATTTAAATTTGAGTTTTCTGATGATTTAGTGTTTAGCTAGTTTTTAATTTCGTCTTTTCAAAAACCCCCCCTGCATGAATAAAAACAAATCAATCGATAAGTATGCTCTCTTCCTGCGCTTCGTGCGATCAGGCAGATCAGAAAATCTGTTGATTTTGTTCAAATAAAAAATACTCTTGCTGGAGAACTAATGTGCAGCATGACAATAAAGAATTTTGTGAAAAAAAAAAAAACATCTTTTAGATCATATTTAGTTTTTTTAATTTCAGATTTTTAACCAATAAAAAAACTTAGTTTTTAATTTTAGATTAAAAAAAAAAAAAAAAACCCCATTTTTGTATTTGTTATTTCTTTAAAAAAAACACTACCATTTTAGTTTTCTTTTCTTTTCTTTTTTCAATTTAAAAAAAAAAAAATTCATTTAAAAAAAAAAAACATTAACCATTTTCTTTGTTTTGATATAAAAAAAATAAAAAAATCTTTAGTGAAATTTAGGTTTTTGTAAAAAATTTGCAAAACAGGCGTTATTCAAATATTGAATCTGATATATTCTTATGATCCTATTCTTTGTCACATTGTTGTTGTCCCGATGATCGAATCCTCAGCTGGGAACATACACGTAAAGGCTCTCTGAATTGGCCGATTCGATACAATGACTTCTGCCGTGATCATGAACCTCCTATTGGTTTTATTAAAAGCAGATATTCGTGGACTATTTGGCAGTGTTTTCTTGTGATTTTGGACCAGAGTTTACTGTATTTGACGTGAATGGTGAGGAACCACACACAGGTATCATTGCGTCTGTTAGCAATGATAATCCTGCTCTTGTTTCATGTGTGGATGATGAGAGGCTTGAATTCCAGGATGGGGATTTAGTTGTTTTTTTGAAGTACATGGTATGACTCAGTTGAATGATGGGAAGCCAAGAAAGGTAAAGAATGCAAGACCATATTCTTTCCTTTTAGAGGAGGACACGACCAACTTTGGAGCCTATGAGAAGGGTGGTATTGTCACCCAGGTATCTTTGTATTTTCGGTTTCAGATTTTATACGATCTTCTTCTTGAAGGATAACATGATTTACCTGTCGGAGGCTAATGAATAAGACAGAGATTTGTGTGATGAGTTCTCGAAGCTCCGCTCGTCCTTTGGTCCCCTTTTGCCTTCCTTTTTGAGGAAGAGTAGTCTCGCTAGAATCTCCTCGGTGGAAATTCTTGTTTCCTCCAGCAAATCGTATGCCATCTTCGCCATTTCGATGACCCGATACATAACTTGTGAGACCATGTTATCCCTTCAGTTGTGCCGCGGGTCTCAGTGCCAAGCTCCATGAGTTTTCAGAACTCGAGCAATAAGAAGCCGAGTTACATATAAGGAGAGGAGCCTCCCGAACCTGATATTGAGGAAGAGGTAGCTGCAGAGGAAGATGAACACGAAGAAGTTCCCGTTGATACGCTTGGAGGGGCCGATAAAGAACCTGCAGAACAGGAACAACCGATCGCTAAACTCTGGAAAACCTCGAAGTTCATGACCAAATATGAGCGTGCTAGAATACTAGGCACCCGAGCATTGCAGATCAGCATGAATGCGCCTGTCATGGTTGAACTTGAAGGTGAGACTGATCCACTGGAGATTGCAATGAAAAAAAAAACTCAGAGAGAGGAAGATTCCTTTTACGATTCGCCGATATTTTCCTGATGCAAGTTACGAAGATTGGGGTGTCGACAAGCTTATTGTTGAAGATTCATGGAGAAAATCGTGCTAGTTTAGGATTCAGTTCACAAAATTTGGGATAGATCGTGGAGAATGTGCCTGGCTTCAATTCTACTCGACTGGAGCCTTCATGATCTGCCTTGCATGGCGGACTAGCATGGAAACTTGTTAACGATGGCCTTATCTCCGTGGCGCGGACTGGCTGAGTTAGCGCGTTGACTTGGTGCGTGGCACTGCCAATCTATAATGGATCCCCTGCATGCCGCTAGAACCTTCGCGCTGGATGGATGTTTGAATGGTGCGTTGACTGCATATACTGGTAAGATCCCATTTCATGCGGCAATATTGTATGCGTGGAGGCGTGGTTTAATGAAGGCGCAATGCGCCTTCCATGTGTGGCAAAGGGAAGGGAGTGGAGCCGCTAATTATGGCTGGTTCCTCCCCTTTTTAATGCCTTACCATACTCAGTTTGCCATGCGTGATGTTGAACACTTAAAGCAAAGGAAAATCTTGTAAGCATTCGCAATGTTCTATCTCGCAATAATTTGGAATGTGACGGCATTGATGCAATTTGCATTAAGGATCAAGCTCTTCCGAATGAAGGTGCAGAGAAAATTGTTGGTTGGTCTTTGAGCCACCATCTCATGAATAATTGTGAACCATGTGCCAGAGATGGAAAGCTCGTCATCACTAGTGAAAGTGTTCGTTATGGGCCGAGCATATTACGTTTTGCTGGTCTTTTCTACTCATCCCTGTGCAGCCTCCGTCTTCCGCTGGTGGCCCAAAAAGCGCTGGGCTGTCTGGAAAGGTCATCGGTGCCATCGTTGATGTCCGCCTTCCAATAGGGTTGCCGCCGATCCTCACAGCGCTGGTTCGACCCATGTGGCATCTTGGTAGAGTTTTTACTTGTGAAGGATTACAAGGTGCACAAGTCGTACATGCATTTCTCGAATTTCTTGATGAAGCCCCTGAAAATGTGAAGATTACCCAAGTTGCTTGTGGAGAGCAATACCCGCTCTGTCATTCCCTCTTCCTTTAGCAATGAGAAGGTGCCAAAGACGGCGCTTGCTTTGTGATATATATCGAGTCAGGAGTATCCTGTGTCTTTCCCAAAATCAGTGTACTCATCACAGAAGACCCTCGAAGCGGAAGGAAGCAAAGATGCAGGGCACACACCTATTGCTAGAGGAGCCTATCAGGATGATCTCCGTATTGGAGCTATCCAAGACTAGTTTCTTTCCTGCAATGACCAAGATAGTTGGAACTTTTGGCACCAAATCACGTTCTGCAGAAGTGATCGAGGGGTGCCTCAAGGCTGGATTGTCTGTTGCTCGTTTTGATTTCTCTTGGGGAAATAACGAATATCATCAAGAAACTCTTGAAAATCTCAAAAAGGCTGTGAAGAACACTAAGAAGCTCTGTGCTGTCATGCTGGATACACTGGGTCCGGAGTTGCAGGTTTTCAATAAGAATGGGACACCTTTTCTTGCAGATCCACAGACTTATTCTGATTTTCAAGTCCTGAAGGTGCAGGGAAATCGTCCTTTGGAACTGCATCACTGACATTGAGATCATCAACAGAACCAAATAAAAATAGCAATCCGGCGAAATCCGAGGATATGGCACGTCAGCAGAAAAAATCATTTCACCACTGCGCCATAAATATGTTTTGTATTTATTTTTAATTGTTTTATATTTGTTTTGTATTAATTTTTAAGTTTATTTGTTTTATATTTATGTATGTTTTCGATAAAATATATAAATATAAAATCTTTTTGTATATTTGTATTTTTATTTGTTTTGATGTTTATTTGTTTTTTTTCCACATTTAATTTGTTTTTTTTTACATTATTTAGTCATAAATTTGTTTTTTGTATATATTTCATTTTATTTTTATTTTAAATTAAAAAAAACTAATCATTTTTGTTTTTTCGATATGTAAAAAAAAAAAACATGGATTTTCTTAATTGAAAAAATAAAAATACTAACAAATTAGGTTTATTTTTAGGTTTTCCTAAAATAAATAAATAAACACTAACAATAGTGATAGTTTATTTTTAGGTTTTCCTAAATAAAATTGTGTTGATTTTACAACCGTAAAAGAAAATTCAACTTAAATAATAAATTAAAAAATTTAATTTATTGTTAAAAGTAAAATCAACATATAAAAAAAAAAACACATACTTTTCACAAAATTCACATAGGTTTGAAAATAAAGAATGGAACATTTGGAAGCATAATTTGAAAGAACATTTGGTGGATTATTTAAATGCTGACAAACTTGTTTAGTTGGCAAATCGATATTGTTGTATGCTTTTATAACGCACTAATCTGCAGGACACAACAAATCCATGCACAGAAGTCAGCTGACACAAACAGGGAGTATTACTCTTCAAGGTTATTTTCACAAATGGATTGATATTAATGTCATGATTAAGTCAATTTTAACACTTTGTTTGTCCTTAATTTGTTTTATTTGGTACGAAATTTTTGCGTAAGAATCATGAAGAAACTGGCCATTTCTTCTAGAACACACTTATGTTTTCTTTGTACCAAGTTTTTTACAGGTTACAGGATAATCAAGTGATCATAAGAAGATTACATTGTGACGACAATTGGTCTTCCAAAGACTAAAGTCATGAAAAATTCTCAAGACAAATCCAACTTTACAACCACTCCTTTGCAACTCCCTTTTTGCAAAACATTTTCCACCAATTATCAATCCATAAAGCATACCATTTCCATATCCATTTTTCACAGCAAGAGTTCTTATTCATACACCATGCATTTCCTTATTGTCATTTTCCATGTCATTACCATTCCCCTTCATTTCCACAATAAAACCCGGCTTGAGTCAAAGTCCTAGAGTCAAAGTATCATTGAAAAACACCTAGAGGCTTGCATGCCTTAATGGCAAGTACTCTTGCCAATGAACAATGGGAGTACATTAATATCCCTTGTTCGTTGGATCTTGTAGGTGACTCGACCACGACAAATTTATTCGTACCTACAAAGATGTGTTAGCCATCCTGACTCCCATTGGAATCAATGGTGGGAGTTCTTGTGTTGGCTAGGGGCATTCATTAACGGCCACTAAGTCAACAACTTCTTGCTATGTTCGACATCGACACATTTAATCACATAGTAAGATTTGTGCCAACGAGCGTTGAAGACTTGAAGACCATATTTTGTAGCATATGAAGCCAAATTCCATTCATTGTTTTTCAGTATGTCATTTCCTTTTATTGACTTGAGGACAAGTCAATAAATAAGGTTGGGAGAGAAATGTAACTTCTATATTTTGTATACCTTCCAAGCCTTATACATTTTCAGCCGCATTTAGCAGCAGATTCCGAACATTCAGCAGACGATCCAACAACAGATTCAACAGCAGATGCGGCAACAATAAAAGATTCACTATTCTTGATTTCATCCACCATTTTCCCAACCAAGTAAAGAAGACTACGAACACCAGTTTTTACAGCCGCACGTGCACGACTCTCATCTATTTTTGGAAGGGTAAGTTAAGGTATGATATTTTCTAGCTTTTAACCATTAAATTCCTTGAAAAGTTGGAATAATAATTTTTGGAAAAAAGTTCACTTCCTTTCCCCTTCTTTTCCCCATTTCACATAACTGCCAAACCATCCGTTTAAGGGGAAGGATACATTTACATTCATGCTTTGTTACATTCATGTAACATCCACATTCATATTCTAAAACCCACTTACCTTCAAAATATATTCACTATTACATGAGTATACAAATGGCTTTGTCAAAAGAATTTAAAAGTTAATTGGATGCCAAAACAATCATGGTTGTTACACAAGAACCAACCATGATGCATTCCAAAAGTTAATTGGATGCAAAAACAATCATGGTTGTTACACAAAAACCAACCATGATGCATTCCAACAAAAATACTCTGCGATAAAAATCACATTATCAATATGCAAGGATCATACATTGAATACAACAAACAAAATATGGTTGAAACACAAGAACCAACCAAGTTGTAGTTCATCAAAATAACACCTTGCAAAAGTTAAGTAACTAATATCATGCAGAGTTTAAGCCAAATCTCAAGTACCAAAAAGTAAT
>APFE031265846.1:2966-13149 GCA_000404065.3 Pinus taeda
AGGTGGAGGTGATGGCTCTCTGGCCTTCCTTGACTAAGGATTCTCTCGTTCTCTAGTCAACTGTCCTTCCCCTCTTTTAAGTTTCAACCTGGTAAGCATCAATACTTGCAAGACAGTTATAAGATCTTTGCACAAAAACAATCAAAAGACAACTACACCAGAGATTGGTTGAAAGAGCGTTTATCTACTTTGCAATTGTATAACAAGAGCATTTCGAAGGCTTCCTGGCTCGTTTCAGGCTTTGTCTATAGCTTATTTGACTGCTTTTGATATAAAGAAACAACAACATAGCTCTAATACCAACTTGATCTGAATTTGAAACTACTTGTAAATGGTTTGCAAGGTATTCAATTCAGTAACATACATGTTTAAAAGATGTCCATGTCTTGCAGTAAAAAAACAAATGAAATTTTCAACTATTCATGACCCACTTAAGTATAGCAGAATTATTTCCTTTTACTATTTAACACACTAAAACGAATTTGTTCTGCAAAATAAATCAACCACAGATGCAAAAGAAGTTGATAAAGCAGTTCACCCCTCCTGGGATACATCTACTGGGTCCAAGGCTCCCAAATGGGCCTATCCTCGTTTTAATTAAATGCTCAAAATGAATATACAGCTGAATAAAAGCCTCTACAGGTGGAATACACTGTAAAAATGGATTCAGAACACTCAAATCCTTCAGGATTGACTACTGGTTCACCTCCAATGGGTACCTGCAACCCTATACAGCTCTCACAACACTGGGCCTTAGTGGCTCCTAGAACTTCCATGGTGCAAAAACACCTGCAAATGACTTCAGATGGCTGTGAAACCTATTCCAATGGCTTCAGAAGGTCGAAGAGACCCAAAATAAAAAAAAAAAATCATCCAAAACGGACTTTCCTAGCCAAAGTTATGGCCATTTACTCCCAACTGCTAGTTGCCCCTACAAAAACTCCAGTTAAAATTGGCTACTTGCCAGATAACCCCGCTAAATTTGGCAATTCCGCCATTTTTGGAGCGCTCCGCCAAAAACTCCGCCATAATGACCGTGAATTCCAGCTAACTGTTAGTGGCTTTCGATGCACATGTGAACGTTCCCAGCGGTTTTGGGTTTACCTCAGAGTTTGAGCCGAACTTTTGGTTTAACTGTTTGTTTAACTGCGCTTAACTCCGCCATATATGGCAATGTAACCACGTAATATGAAACCAGGCGGTGACTGTTGAACGCAATCCGCGTGGTTAGGGAATAGGCCCATGGTTCTGGGCGCTGTGGTCACGTGTATGGGGGTTGGCCCCCTTGGGGCCCCGCCCTAAGGTCTTTCAAACCTTAAATGCAATCTGTTCCGTCAACTTTAAAAGAGTTAATCGCATGGCGTAGTGGTAAGATGTTTTGCTGTTACCTATGAGGTCGTGTGTTCAAACCTCTCCATTGCCAAATTTTTAACGCATATGCACCCATAATGCTGATGTCACCCTGGGCCACGTGGCAGCCTCCGGGCTTGCCACGTGGCAATTTTTGATTCGCTGCCCAAAAGGAATATTCCCTGGAATATTCTTTTTTTAATTTTTTTTTGAAAAAATTCAAAAATTAAGAGTCATTGTGCGATTTTGTTTTTGGCATAACTTCTGCATACGGAGACCGTTTTTCAAACTGTTTGCGGCACCAGAATCAGGAGGACGAGCTCTATCCAGTCATTCAAGTTTGAACTAGTTCTGAGCACTTTCATTTTTGAGCATTTTACGACACTTGGGACATGAGCCCCTGATTAATGCATATTTGAACATAGGAGTCTAAAACTTATCTGGGAATCACCAAGAAGGTCTAATTCCCTCTCATAATAATTGTGTCAACGTTTTTTAGCCCATGCATTCATGAACCATTCATAAACTACTCAAAACATATCAAGAGCCATAACTAGAACCTGTTATGAAACCATGCTTATAACCATCATATAACCAAAAAAATTACCATGATAGAACAACCATCAAAGCCACATAACAACAAGTACAAGTACTCATGAAATACAATAGGAAAAAAGCTCTTGTTAACATATGAAAAATGAATCCAAGCCAGGGACTTCCAGGTACCACCTGATCATAGATTTAGTTGAACCAAATCTTTCTTTCAGCCAATCACCCCCGTGTTCCATATTCCAAGCATGAATGTGGGACTCAAGACATAAAAAACCAGGGCTTCCCAGATATTAAACCACCTCGACCCTCATGCTCCCGTGATCTCGCCAAAACCTGTCAATAGATCACATAAGCAAACCGAAACATAAACAACTAGGGCTTCCCGAAGATTAAACCACGTCCACCCTTAGGCTATCATGATCTTGTCAAAATCGATCAAGAGATAACTACCCAAAACAATTTATACCTCAGAATTTCTCCACCACTACCTTGAGGAATTTACCTATCTCCACCCACATGCTGAGGGCTTTTCAGAGATTAAACCGCCTCCACCCCCAACCCTTGGGAATTTTCCTGAGATTACCTGACCGAGTTCCAAAACCTTCTAGAAATCCAAAGATAAACCAAATAAAATAACCCCATCACACCATGGCTATCTAAAAATGGAAAGGAAAGATTGAAACCACTGTTACACCCAGCAAAATCCATGTCAATGAAAACGAGATAACCAAATAGGTAAATGCATGTACCATGCATTCACAAACCAGCTAGGAAATCACCCATGCAACTTGTTACTTGTAAGTATTCATGTTGAAGCTGCTTGATCCAACTTTTCCTTGCTTGTCCTTTTCTTTCCTTGTCCTTCCTTTGCATTCCTTTGCTTGCTTTCTCAAATTCTAGAATGCTCCAATAATTCTCTAAGGGTGCAATAGTATGAGTGAAGAGAAAGAGCTCCAAAACTAAATTGACAAAAGCCATGAATTGATCCTCATAAGCATTTTTATCATTGATGCCTCTATTTTCTCCATTTTCCTTCAATTTCCTCCTGATGCAAATAAGTGACCCTTAACCTTTCGTTTCTCCTATTTTCCTTTATTTTCATTATTAAAATTCCAATTAATGCCTCTTTGTCTTTTCCAATTTCCTTATCCATAATAAACTGAAAGTGACGCCCACTAGGATGTTTTTCCAACATTTAGTTTGTATTGCGTGTCCCATGAGCTTGGTCTTATATTTTGTTTTACATGGAAAATCAACTAGGGTTGTTACAAACCCCTCCCCCTTAGGGGAACATCATCCTTAGTGTTCTATGACACCTATGACCAGAAAACCACTAAAAACAAAACATACTGCTTATGGAGCTTTATAACCCAGCTTTTTGCAATATTTACAATAAACAACTACTAAAAACCATGACCAACATGAAAAACATACTGGTTATTGGAGCTTCATAACAGAACTCATTACAATATTTACAATAACAACCACATATATGTATGCACATTTTCTTCAACTAGAAAATAAAAATATTGTTCATGGAGCTTTATAAATCTAGCTCGATACAATATTCACAACAAAATACACATATATACATATGTACATTTTCTTTAACCATCAAATAAAAGGATACAATACTTGCATCAACAACAAGGGAATCTAGAGGCTCACACCTCCACCCTCAAATAAATACCAGGATTCACCTCCTTCCCAGGAATTTCGGAATCCGATGCCAAAGTCAAACCTGCATCCAATGTCCACTGCTACGATCATTGTGCTACCTATCCCCTCAGTGAACAGTTACCGACTCATTTTTCCAGGACACACTCCCAGTGTGCTTATGATTCTATCTGGCAATGCTAATGACCAATACAAATTCATTCCTCGTCCTTCCCTTCTTTGCTACGCAGTCCCTCGGGTAATCCAGTTACCCCCCTTCCCTGCAGTCACTCACCTTCCAAGTTCCCTGACATCCCCTTCCCAGGCGATCCATCCCTCGGCAATGTTTCCTCGCATCAAAAGTTCCAAAAACCAAGGAATATCCCTACCTAAAAACCATCATACCGGTCATAACATGCTCATGGGAATCAATGGACACTATTGGGTACCGATGTACCACAATGGGCCTGCTCTTGAATGCTTTACCAACATATTGTTGCCTATTCCAATTGCTTTTGTTGTTGCTGCTAATTCTTGCAGTCAGTTTCAATTGACCCAAACTAGGCGTTTCCCTGCTTTCCTATACCAAACACATAATTGTCATTAGACTAAAAAGGAATTGAAATAAATTCAAATCATACCTCATTGATGGATCGTCAATAAGGTACATTTGCAATTTTGTTCACTTCCTGTGACTTGCAAATCAAATTAGCTCTTGATAAAATCATCATGTATAAACATATCACAACCAGTTAGCTCAAAACACAACCATCATAAATCATATTCATAAATCTCATCCATAATTAAAAATTGAAATAAAATACTTATACTTATCTTTCAAATGGTTCTTTTCCTTCTTCCTTTATTCTTTTTCCTTTCCGTACACACACTGAATCGGTTTCCAAACCCAGAAAACATCCAATGCCTTCTCTTTTCTTCAATCACATATACACACTGGTTTGGTTTTCCAAACTCGACAAGCACCCAGTGTCGTCTCTTGTCTTTAACTACGTATACATATTGGTTTGTTTTTCCAAACCTGGCAAGCACCCAATGCCTTCTCTTCTTTTTAGGCAACAAGGGAATCCAGAGACTAAACCACCTCCTCCCTCAATATCAACAACAAGGGTATCCCGAACTAAATCACCTCAATCCTCAATATTAGCAACAAGGGAATCTAGAGACTAAACTGCCTCAACCCTCAATATCAACAACAAGGGTATCCTGAGACTAAACCACCTCAAACCTCAATATCTACAACAGGGGCATCCATAGACTAAACCACCTCAACCCTAAATATCAACAACAAGGGTATCTAAAGACTAAATCGCCTAAATCCTCAATATCAACAAAAAGGGTCCAGACATTCCCATACCTGCCTGTCCCATCACAGTGTACAACACAACACATACACCTAAACCTAGTGTTTGAATACCACACCTACACCTACACTCGGTGTACAACGGAATACACATACATACACAACGTATAATACAACGAATACACATGTCGTGACGCAACAACTACACAATACACATAACATAGTACCACATGTAAACAACACAACATGTATAATATGTACACAATACCACATGTACAATAACACCACATGTACATAGCACCACCTGCACAATGTGTACATAACACCACATGTACACAACACCACCTACACAATGTGTACACAACACCACCTACACAATGTGTACACAATACATGTACATAGCACCACCTACACAATGTGTACACAACAACGTGTACAAAACACCACATGTACACAACACCACCTGCATAGTGTGTACACAACACCACATGTACAACATGTACACAACACCACATGCACACAACACCACATGTACAACATGTACACTGTTAGTGTCAGTATTTGCACACTGCCATCGGTGATCAAAACACCTCTTTTTATATTTATATTAGGGTCTCGCTCAGGAATTTTTGTCATTCCACCTAGATCCTCTGAACACTAATAATATCCCTTTTTCATTTAAATAGGATTTGCAAACATGTAAAGATGGTTGCCAAAGTTGTAATTTTGATTTCAAGTATGAGTTTCACACCAGATGTAATTTTATTTTTTATTTATGTAATTTTATGTCAATTATATGTAATAAGTAACTTTTTCTCAAGCTACCAACTCAGTTCCACATGCCAAATGAAACAATAAATGTCAAATCAAAGAGTGTCTACTCCAACAATTGATCAATCTACAAAGCAAAAAGGACAAGGTACACGTATTAGTGCAATGTTTGAAAAGTTATTTGAAACATTAGAAAAATGGGTTTTAAATCAACAAAATCAAATTCCACCAAGTATTTAAACCCTCAAGACATCAATTCACACCTCATTTTCTCTTTTGATTGTTGAGTAACCTCAACAAAGTAGAGATTTTCAAGTATGAAAGGTGAAATTGGCAAAATAGAGATTACGTTGCATATTTATGTTGTGGAGGGCGCATTTCAGTATTACGCTGCACGTTTGTGTTGTGGAGGGCGCGTTTCAGTGTTACGTTGCGTGTTTGTGTGTTTCGCTATGTGTCTGTGTTGTGGAGGGCGCGCCCATGTTGTGCACTGTGCATTTGACCAAATTTCTCATCAACCTCCAAACAAATTGCCATTTCTTCAAAAACTTCAATGTGTTCGACCTCATGCAAGTAAGTAACATTCAAGATACACCCTCCTAGCATTCCTCAAGTCATTTTGTGGTGTTTTCAAATTCCTTACAAAATTTAATGTTTTCCTTTAGAGAAAACCTAGTATTGTAATCAAATCCTAACTACGCCTTCAATTTCACTCCCTAGTACTTCTATTCCATTCTCATATCACTACTTCCCAAAGCCCTTTATTCCCCAAAACCCTAAGACCTAGGTGTTCTATTTGCCTAGGCTCGCAAAACCCCTAACTTGTAATAAAATTCCCTATACTAAATCCCATCATATTCCCACTCCCTGTCACTTCCCTTAAACCATAAACCCCTTCCCTCATCTCTCTAAATTTCCTCACACCATTCCTAACACCCCATACTTATATTCCACTATTATTTCATCTCCTTAGGGTTTTAGACACCAAGACACGATGTCAAAAGAAGAGAACAAAAATTCCAATGAGGAGGAAGAAAGAAAGGAGAGGAAGCCAAACAAAGAAGGGAGAATCCTTAGACTTGAGCCAAGACATACCAGGGAACTCATGGAATCTCCCATGGATGTGACATGTTTTAACCATCTAGGATGTTTTGAATTCTGTTAGAAAATACAAAAGGTCCAACATCATCCTATGTTGAGTAGACTATTCATCTCCAATCTCCATGACAACTAGGTAACGCTTTCTGGTGTCACTTTCACTGTGTCCACTACCATCATATAAGCTACTATTGGAATCCCAAATGTTGGGGAAAAATGGTTTAAGCAAACAGACTTGGAGGAGGATTACTATGAGCCATATATCAAACCTAGATACCAAGTCAAAAGGTTGGTATGTGGTTACCTCAGCTGGACTCTTCCTCAGCCTTGGAGATCCGGAGGAGTGATAACATACACAACACCATCTATACATAGCACCACATCTACAACATGTACACAACATTATCTTTACACAACACTGCATATACAACATGTACACAACACCACAAGTACAACATGTACAACATACACACCATAGTAATACTGCACATCCATATACCACATTGTCTCTGCCAGGCGACGCCACCTATAGCATATTTCCACTATCCAAGTTTGTCCCAACATGCTGCAAATCACACTACTTTCATTTCGTTTAGGTATCCCTCAACATTAACTATCCATAATATAAACATAGGCATAGTATAAGCACATAATATCAAATCATATCCACATGATACTAGCCTCATAGATTTTTCAGGGCTACTCTACCCACTTCATTTCTCATCAATCGAGAACTAGTTCATGTCATTCACTTCCATAAGCAATCATTCCTCCCCAAGCATGATCCATGACGATCCTGTTAGACAATGACATACATACATACATATATATAATCATTAGCATAAAACAATCATGATCCTTGAGAACCTTGTCAGACAATGACACACACACACACATAATCATTAGCATATTCATCATCACAACACAATTACCAACATTCATAAGGTTAAGGTTAAGATAACTCCCTTTATTCATGTACACCATGCACAATATTGAGAATAAAAGTTCCCAACATGGTCACGAAATTTGACACCTCAAATATATTTACTTTACCTTTCATGTTACCTTTCTCATGACTATCATGCCACCATCTATTTACCCCAATGGACCCAACCAATCCAACTAGCTATCATACCCTTGCCTTCAGTTTCCCTTTACTCATGCACTGAGCTTCATTCAGGTCTTACATTACCTTTTAAGTTTCATTCAACTCTCCTTGATATCCATTAACTTTCCTCTTTCCCAAACCAATTCCCAAGACCCTCAAAACATAAAAGGCAAGAACAAGAAGAAAACCATGAAAACCAATAACAATACGACACCAAAAATAAAGTGGCATGGCCATGCACCAGAAACAAACAAAACTACAAATCAAGCGCAACATATTACAAAATACCTAAGGCACAAAACTAACAATAGGCACCATGACTCAATCCCCATGGATTTTTTTGTCGCTCCTAGGGACAACCCCTAGGTTGAGGAGAAGGGTTAGTGCCTAGTACATCTTAGTGTCTCTTGAAGATAAATCAATGTTGCTCAAGAGATAAATGTAAAATGATTTAGGTTAGGTTCAAATACCTTACACAGAGGAAAATAACATGTTATACATTGACAATATTTTATTCCTTAGACTTAATGTTCAGTTATGGTGGCCGACACACCGATAGTGAAATTTCTTTAACTATTATAGTATAGGTGAAAGAAAGAAATCCAATGCAGAGGGCTAGTGATAGAATCATGTGTACTAAATTCCAGTACAATTATAAGGATACAAAAGGGATAAAATAAGAAACTATGGAGCTCACTTTAAGGACTCAAATCTCTCACACTACAGGTACCATTTTCCATGATATGAAATAGGTAAATCTGATATAAAAGATTGAATTCCAACAACTACATTACATAATTCTTGAGAGGAAAGAAACAGATATGAAAATGATAAGCGAAGAGAGAATCACATACTCCACATATCAATGCTTGGAATCACCAAAAACATCTTCATTAATCTTTAGGAACAACATACATTTCATAAAGCTTTAGAACTTGTAGAATTTGCAAAAAACTATAGCCTCTAGAATGGAAAATCGAAACGCTACTACTCAGTTCTACTTCCCTTTTATAGGGAGAGTCCCAACAAAAAAAATTACAAAAATATATCGAAGTGCTACAGCTATCTGGGAAACTCAGTTGTGCGAGTGTCCTAAAGGCCTAGTTATCTTAATGATTACATAACAAAATTGATTCCTTCTTGAAAATAAAACATTTAGAAAATGCAAAATGGCAGTGGTCTATCATGATTTTTGAATCAGAAAAATCTTCATTGTTGGCTCGCTTGATCTCTTGAAGTGGACCCATGCTCCACTACTTGGGCTTGCAGTGGGTTAACCAGTTGGTCACACCTTTTCCATAGACGAGATCTGGTGTGGGAGTGTGAATAAGAGCACGATCAACCATCCTTAAGTTTGTGATCTCAGTGTAATTTAGCCTAACCATGAACAATGTCTTTACAAGCCACAGGAGCTGGAAATCTCTATTTAGATAGTTTACTATGGTCATGCCCCTGAGAATGGAAGTATTTTCATGTGATGTGTCTACCTTGCTCTTAGCCTCAACTAGTAATTGTTTGTATTGTTCCCATGGTAGTAGATGTCCTTGGAAATCCAAACATCTTGGTAGCCCTACTCTAATTCCATGGTCAAAATTAGAATTGAATGTTGCAACCAATTTTGTCATCTCAATCATGCATTCTTCAACCCTATCCCTCGTTTCCCTTGTATGGATCACTTTAGAAGCTTCCATGATCACACATGTACTGCCAATGATGTCTATCACCCTCAACTCATCAACTGACTTCTCATTGAGGAGCTTGATGAATTTCTCAATCATGTTGGCATTCTTAGCAACCTCCCCTTGGATGACAGGATAGAGAATTTAGTGGTATTTTGTTATATACCTAGGGGGGGTAATATGGGGTACCGAGGGAGGTACCAAAGGTAATAATGTAATAATGGGATGGGCCATAGTAATAAATAAGGTGGTTAACCCATGTCATGTAAGGGACCACAAGTAGTTAATAATAATGTAAGGGGCCCATGGTATTAGTTGATGGTATGAGGAAACCATGGTAATGATGCATGGTATTGTATGTATGAGGCCTATATAGAGGCTAGAGACTCCACATGGAGAGATATGAAGAGAAGTAATCTTGTATGAACAAGCATATGGCTTGTGGAGTGTTCTCCTTCCTTAAGGAGTGAATGTATGGTGTTGCCCTACCTTAAGGGTTTGATCAATAAAGAAGCATTTCTATCTATTTCTTGGGTTTATTTCTATTATCTCATATTTTTGGATCAGATCTACAACAAGTGGTATCAGAGCTACAACAAATGTAAAAACTATCCTAATGCAATGAGTATATGCTGATGCAAAAACTTA
>APFE031265846.1:13169-31323 GCA_000404065.3 Pinus taeda
CCCCCTAGGTATATAACATTCCACCCCCCTTAGCATGTTTCGTCCCCGAAACATGTGAAGAACACAAATAATAAGATCTACCCAAAAGAGTAGTCCACTGATACCATGCACGTGCATCTAGCCATCCAAGAGAAAGGTGAACCCTCGATCTCGCTGGTGCCTCGCTCGCTTGAGATGGAAGTTGACCGTGGTAGCTCTTCTGTGTTGATGTGTAGTAGGTGGATCTTCTCTTCTCCCTATCTATCTTGTGGGGGTTGTGACTAACTGGTTGCCATCTTGATGGTTGTCTTGCGAGGTGATGTGGGTGATGATATGTTGAAGTTTTAACCCACGGTGTCTTCTTCTTTAATTCACCCTGCTGAGGTGCCTGTTGTGGTGTCTACTTTTCCAATATGACTTCAACCACTGAGTCCTCCTCTGATGTATCAACACCTGTAACCTTTTCTGCTTCAACCTCTGTTTGCGTCTGATTGTCGACCATCAACTGCTCATCATCTGATATGTCAGACCCTGGAACATCTTCTGCTTCAGCCTCCTTGGACTCTATCTGTTTATTAATGGAAATATCCTGTAATGTAATTTTCTTCTTTTTATACCAGAGCTTCAGAAATTTCTTCTGTACATTAATATTGATAGTACCTACTGATTCCATCCAAGGGTATCCCAAAACAACATCTATGTTATCCATATTTTAAGCATAAAAATTGCTATGCAACACATACTTATCCATTGAAATCTTCAAATCCTTGTACACTTGAACATCATTATCATCCACTCGTGTGTTTTCAATTTGTTTTGCTGAAATTTGCAATTTTTTTGCGAAGTTGACATTTATGAGATTTTTCTTGCAACTCAGATTTATAGACACAATGATTTTCTCCTTCTGAATCAATCCATAAACCTGTAATAAGGATATACCAGTAGGAAATAGACCCACATGTTTCTCCTTATCTTGTTTTCTGGCATGAGACCATCTGTCTAAAAGTAATTTCTCAAATTCTTCATCTGAAAGTTTGGTCAACTGCTTGTGGTCAAGTGAATTCCACCACCATTTGGCAGCCTCATCTATTAAAAATAACCACACTTTACCCCTCCAATCTGTCTTAAATATACGCTTTCGGTCCTTTATGAATTCCTCAATAGTCGGACCATCATTTTTTCCCGTAAAAAATAGAACCTCACTAGAAGCCATAGAGAGGGTTTTGAAAAAGAAAACTTGGCGAAAATTTGAAATTGTCACAGTTTCGTCAATATTGCTCAGAATTCTTATTATGACCTATTTTTAGAAATGGAACCATCATTCTGCATCTACCCATGTGATAGAAATCTTGATCCCGGCACTGGAATTCCAGATCTGCGCTGCTACTCTCCCGCCGTCACCCAAAATTTCTGAAAAAAAAGAGCTGATTTTAAATCAGCGATATCTCCCTCATCCGGACTCCGATTCGACTGATTCTTTTTTTGAACTTGAGTGTTTTTTCACAAAGAATCCAGGTCTACAATTAGATTTTGTAGATCTTGCACCAGGACGTCTCGATCTGCGCCGCAAATTCGCTGCCCTGAAAAATTAGCTGCAACCCCACTGATTTTTAGATCAACGATATCTCCTTCATCCGGACTCCGATTCGACCGATTTTTTTTTTGAAATTGGCTATCTTTTCACAAGGAACACAGATATGCAATCATATTTTTTAGATCTTGAACCAAAACGTACAGATCTGATCTGCAAACTCGCTGCCCTTGAAATCCTGCAAAAAGTAAAAAAAATTCCACTTTTGTGCCCAAGAAAGTGCTCTGATACCACTTGTTGTGAATCTAACCCAAGAATATTATAGATCTGATAGAAAGTATAAGATAATGCAAATAAGCCCAAGAAATAGATAGAAATGAATCTTTATTATCAAACCCTTATGGTAGGGCAACACCATACATTCACTCCTTAAGGAAGGAGAACACTCCACAAGCCATATGCCTGTTCATACAAGAATACTTCTCTTCATATCCCTCTATGTGGAGTCTCTAGCCTCTGTATAGGCCTCATACATACAATACCATGCATCATTACCATGGTTTACTCATACCATCAACTAATACCATGGGCCCATTACATTATTATTAACTACTTGTGATCCCTTACATGACATGGGTTAACCACCTTATTTATTACTATAGCCCATCCCATTATTACATTATTGCCTTGGGTACCTCCCTCAGTACCCCATATTACCCCCCCTAGGTATATAACATATTTACTACATCTTTCTACTATGGAACCAATTTTAGGTGTTCCCATTTCTTATTTACTTAAGAGATGATATCATCCCCGATTAGTTTCCTAGCTTCAACAAGGGACATGTTTCCCTTCAACTTGTTCTTCAGTGCTTTGATCTCATATTGCGATACTTGATACTTGTTAGTAATTTGATCCACACTTTCTTGGGTGGACTTGAGTTGCTTCTCCTTGGTTTCCAGCATGAACTTAGTGTTGTCCAAGTCAATCTAGATCTTCTTAAGCTCACCCTCTGTCGATTACAGATATGTGAGAGCCTTGGTTAACTACTCGGTGGGGTTTTGTGGGTTGTTTGGCACAACCACAACACAAATGTGGGAATTAATATTTTGTTGCAGTTCCGCTACCTTCATTTTGAGGGATACCACCTCGTTATTTATTTCTATGAGTTCCTTGGATAATATTCCTTCTCATTTTCCAATTGAGCCAACTCCTTGGTTTGCACATGCTCTGCAGCAGGAATTTTAATTTTTTGCGTCAGTGCCTATATTTCTAACTGTTATCATTTGATGATAGCATATATGGAAGCCTTATCACTTGGATCAACCCCCAACATGATAATTAGCTCCTGGAGGGCTCTTGAGTTGGCATTCTCATGCTTAATCTTAGTACTTTCCTTCTCCAACAACTTCTCAACCTTGCTAATGGTTAAGGCTCCTTTACTTAACTTACTATAGATCATCTCCCACGCTTTCCTATGTAAATTTATTTTATCCTGCAAAGGGACATTAGTCATGTCCAGAGATAGGTCCATTTTTCTTAACTGTGGCCCAGAGGGGAGGGACCAAACTAAAGTGTGATACAGGGAAAACTTCAACTGATTTCTTTCCATGTCCATGGCCGCCAAGAGTCTGGCCAGATATGGCACTAAATAAGAGGCTAGTTGTGATCACATCTCATCCCTGAATTTATTGTTCCTCTCCTATGTTAGCTTCCCTTCCTTCCATTTAGGTCCTACTGTTGATGTGCTTTCAATTTAACCCAGGATTTTTACCTCAGTTGAACTGGAGGTGGCAACTTGTTGGGGATCCTCTAATTGCACCTGAAACCCTGGCTGGTCTAGGCTCTTCTCGGTCAATTTTACCTCAATATCCTCTGCTATCTACTCCTAGATATTTTCTTTATTGGTCGAGGATGCATCCTCCATCTCAGTATCTCTTGCCTCATCAATACTCCTCTTCTAAGATTTTTCCTTGGTGCTTGGCATCTCGGCTCTATCTTTGTATTGATGGGCAATGAATCAGGATTAGCCTTCCATTCTAATTCTAGTTTATATTCATGTTCATAGGCATAGGCGTTCATATCTTTCATTCTATTAGAAATAATACCATGAGGATCATAATGCCACACCTCTCTTATTTCAAAATTCGACTCCTTTAACATAATTTCCACTTGTTGGAAAGCTTGTCTAGAGTTCACAATAAAGGTACCTACATTCATGGGAAGATTGAACATATACCCATTTTTGGCAAGTAAAAATTTGATTTAGTCCTTGTTTAGACTATGCCTCATGAATTCCAAGGCCAAAATTCCCATGGAAATAAATACAGACAGCTGTTAATGAGGCAATTCAGACCCATATACTCTGATTTCGATCTAGTATTCAAGCATATACAAGTCACCCACCCTAACATCCTTTCCTGGGTTGAAGAATTGTCCTCTTTTGGGGTAAGACTCTAGGAGGGGATACTTTGTTGATAATTTTAGAAGCAGTGGCCATGAAAGTAGAGAAAAAGAGTGAAAACCCCTCATTGTTTGGCTTCTTCATCTGAGAATTGTCCTAGTCAACCACATATTTCCTTTTCTTTTGGGAGTCTACAATGTTGAGGCCTAGGTAATCCTATTCATCCACATGAGTGTAAAGGAATAGATAAACCACAATGGAATCATACATGGAGTAGGAGTTTAGGTAGTATTGTATACCAGCAAGGCCTACCTATGATTTTGGGAACACTTTAGGAGTGATAGGAGGAATATGTTGGCTGGAATTTGATAACTTCATCCAAAAAAGAGGGAATGTCAAGGACAATGTATGCCTTCATAATATTATGTAAGAGACCTAATGCTACATTAGACACATTTGCTACCTCATTTTCACCAAATAGCCACAAGATAATAGATAGAATGGGTTACACAAACTCTAAAAACAAGGAAATGGGAAGGGTTTCTAAGTTGGCAGACAATTGTGCCTTTGGGGCCGGAACTAGTTCAAGAAAGACTTGTTTCTCTCCAGCTCAGAGCCCAGCGTAATCATAGAAGAGTGTGGTCTCTGTAAACTTCTCCGAATTTGGGGATTTAAGATAAATGAAGGCTTTGTGTATTAGTTATGGAGTGACCTATAGAATTTTCTCCCGAGTGGATGAAATACAACAATTTTTCTCTTTGACATAAGTGGCCATAAGCTAGGATATGAAATCTAGAAAATGGTTTATCACCAAGGTGACCAGGTGATACAATCCTGACTCAACAACTCGAAAGGTGTCTTCCTTATCTAGGTAATAGCCATAGAAGTCAAAATGAAGTTTAGATAGGTTTAGAGGGAAAAAGGAATTGTGAATTCCCCCTTTGTGTCCATGAAGGGTTTAATGTGGCTCAAGGGTTTTGGTTATTGCGTTTTCAGGCTTTTGATGAGCCCTTTCTTAATTTAAGTATGGTGGAAATTGTACAAGGATAGGAAGACTGTGGATTAACTGGTAAGTAGAGGGAATTGGACATTGATGGCACATGAAGATCCTTAAGCTACTTGACAGTCGAGCAAATGATGTTTCAAATGGGCAAAGCAGCAGGAAGTAGAATGATTTAAAATATGCCAATTTGATTCATAACGGTCATTTCGTGGAAGTTTGTGGACAGGAAAATAATGAGATGACCTGGAGGGGACAAAAGGTAGAGTTGGATTGGGTAGAGGGCAAGGGAAAAGGGTGATGTATCAAATAGTTTCACGCTCGCCTTCCATACTCGCTTGATGGTGGTCTCGACTGTTAACGTAGTTGTTGTGTTGGCCTGATAGGTGGGGGGGCCATATAACCTTCTCCAATGAGGTGCTTGGGCAATTTTGGAGGGAAGGATTGACCCCCTCGAATTAATCACAACTGTCAATTATTTGCTTTATTGACTCTTACTTTCCAAGGGAAAGTTCTAGCTTAACAAATACACTTGTTACCCCATTGGAGCTTCTCTCGGGTGAGGTTGCTTCGAGATGGATGTGTATCCACCCCCCTAATTAATCATTTTTTAAGCATTTAAATGTTAAAGGGGGGGGGGGGGGGGAAGACTCACTTAAATTTTATAAATGACAAACCTTTCCAATCCCACCTATTCTCCATGAGGGCCCCACAACTATGTTACTTAACATATCCTGGGTACAAAAAGATTTTCCGTTGTCGCCTCTTAATCCTTTCTAGCCCCCATGGTCCCCTGGTCTTGAAATACAATTAGAAATAGCTACGAGATTCCTAGATTCTGAGATTTCTCTGCTAATATTCCCTGCTCCCCGCAACATCGACATTCTATTTAAATTCAATTTAAAAAATGTTACGGGGTTCTTGGTTTCCAACCTCCCAGGTCAAATTTCTATCATGGGATTCCATTAACAATCGGACCCAAGTAATGGAAAAACGTTCCATTTACTGACAGATCCCTGAATTTATTGTTCCTCTTCTATGTTAGCTTCCCTTCCTTCCATTTAGGTCCTATTGTTGATGTGCTTTCAATTTAACCCAAGATTGTTACCTCAGTTGAACTGGAGGTGGTAGCTTGTTGGGGATCCTCTAATTGCACCTGAAACCCTGGCTGATCTAGGCTCTTCTCGGTCAATTTTACCTCAATTTCCTCCTCTATCTACTCCTAGATATTTTCTTTCTTAGTCGAGGATGCATCCTCCATCTCAGTATCTCTTGCCTCATCAATACTCCTCTTCAAAGATTTTTCCTCGGTGCTTGGCATCTCGGCTCTATCTTTGTATTGATGGGCCATGAATCAAGATTAGCCTTCCATTATAACTCTAGTTTATATTCATGCTCATAGGCATAGGCGTTAATATCTTTTATTCTATTAGGAATAATACCATGAGGATCATAATGCCACACCTCTCTTATTTCAAAATTCGACTCCTTTAACATAATTTCCACCTGTTGGAAAGCTTGTCTAGAGTTCACAACAAAGGTACCTACATTCATGGGAAGAATGAACATATACCCATTTTTGGCAGGTAAAAATTTGATTTGGTCCTTGTTTAGACTATGCCTCATGAATTCCAAGGCCAAAATTCCCATGGGAATAAATACAGACAGTTGATAATGAGGAAATTCAAACCCATATACTCTGATTTCGATGTGGTATTCAAGCATATACAAGTCACCCACCCTAACATCCTTGTTGGGTTGATGAATTCTCTTCTTTTGGGGTAAGACTCTAGGAGGGGAGACTTTGTTGGTAATTTTAGAAGCAGTGGCCATGAAAGTAGAGAAAAAGAGTGAAAACCCCTCATTGTTTGGCTTCTTCATCTAATAATTGTCCTAGTCAACCACATATTTCCTTTGCTTTTGGGAGTCTACAATGTTGAGGCCTAGGTAATCCTATTCATCCACATGAGTGTAAAGGAATAGATAAACAACAATGGAATCATACATGAAGTAGGAGGTTAGGTAGTATTGGATACCAGCAAGGCCTACCTATGATTTTGGGAACACTTTAGGAGTGATAGGAGGAATATGTTGGTTGGAATTTGATAACCTCATCCAAAAAAGAGGGAATGTCAAGGACAATGTATGCCTTCATAATATTATGTAAGAGACCTAATGCTACATTGGACACATCTACTACCTCATTTTCACCAAATAGCCACAAGATAATAGATAGAATGGGTTGCACAAACTCTAAAAACAAGGAAATGGGAAGGGTTTTTGAGTTGGCAGACAATTGTGCATTGGGACCAGAACTAGTTCAAGAAAGACTTGTTTCTCTCCAACTCAGAGCCCAATGTAATCATAGAAGAGTGTGGTCTCTGTAAACTTCTCCGAATTTGGGGATTTCAGATAAATGAAGGCTTTGTGTATTAATTATGGGGTGACCTATAGAATTTTCTCCCAAGTGGATGAAATACAACAATTTTTCTCTTTGACATAAGTGGCCATAAGCCAGGATATGAAATCTAGAAAAGGGTTTATTAGCAGGGTGACCAGGTGATACAATCCTGACTCAACAAATCAAATTGAAGTTTAGATAGGTTTAGAGGGAAAAAGGAATCGTGAATTCCCCCCTTTGTGTCCATGAAGGGTTCAATGTGGCTCAAGGGTTTTGGTTGTTGCGTTTTCAAGATTTTGATGAGCCCTTTCTTAATTTAAGCATGGTGGAAATTGTACAAGGATATGAAGACTATGGATTACCTGGTAAGTAGAGGGAATTGGACATTGATGGCACATGAAGATCCTTAAGCTACTTGACAGTCGAGCAAATGATGTTTCAAATGGGTGAAGCAACAGGAAGTAGAATGATTTAAAATAGGCCAATTTGATTCAAAACGGTCATTTCGTGGAAGTTTGTGGGCAGGAAAATAATGAGATGACTTGTAGGGTACACGTGATAGAGTTGGATTGGGTAGAGGGAAAGGAAAAGGGTGATGCATCAAATGGTTTCACTCTCACCTTCCATACTCGCTTGATGGTGGTCTCGACGGTTAACGTAGCTGTCGTGCTAGCCTGACAGGTGGGGGGGCCATCTAATCTTCTGTAATGAGGTGTCTGGGCAATTTTGGAGGCAAGGCTTGACCCCCTCGGAATTAATCACAACTGTCAATTATTTGCTTTATTGACTTTGACTTTCCAAGGGCAAGTTCTAGCTTAATGAATACACATGTTACCCCATTGGAGCTTCTCTCAGGTGAGGTTGCTTCGAGATGGATGTGTATCCACACCCCTAATTAATCATTGTTTAAGCATTTAAATGTTAAAGCGGGGGGAAGACTTACTTAACTTTTAGAAATGTAAAACCTTTCCAATCCCACCTATTCTCCATTAGGGCCCCACAACTATGTTACTTAACATATCCTGGGTACAGAAAGATTTTCCATTGTCGCCTCTCAATCCTTGCTAGCCCCCATGGTCCCGTGGTCTTGAAATACAATTAGAAATAGCTACGGGATTCCTAGATTCCAAGATTTCTCTGCTACTATTCCCTGCTCCCCGCAACCTCGACATTCTATTTAAATTCAATTTAAAAAATGTTACGGGGTTCTTAGTTTCCAACCTCCCAGGTCAAATTTCTATCATGGGATTCTATTAACAATCAGACCCAAGTAATGGAAAAACCTTCCATTTATTGACAGATCCCTGGTGTTTGAATCCTTTTTAAAATAACTCACGGGTTCCGCCCTTCCAAGGTTCTGAGATTCAAGACTCTAATTTCTGTTATGGGGTTTCATGAGTAGATGACCCCGACTCCAACAGTTGATGGATCCCTTGTCCCATGGTCCATGAAGCTTTTTGAAATTGATTTTCTAATGAGTTATGAGATTATGGGGTCACGGGGTTTCCAAGATTTTGACCTTTATAGGCCCAAATTTGACTTCCTCTATCTTTTGATCCACGAAGCCATTTGCAGACTTCTTTATACCGATGGAAATATCTTCCAAAGCACTTTCTGGTTGAGTGGGTCTAGTCTGATATTTAAGCTCATATTCTTCCCTAAAAATGGCTTCATAATTTGTTATCCTTTGTACATTGACCCTTTTTCTATATGAAGAATAAAAGGAAGGAAGAGGAGGGTAAAACATCGGCTCCAAATGGGGATAGTGCCTTGCTGGCAAGGCACTGAGAACCTACAGACTAGTAGCCTTGTTGGGCATGGAGTCAAAAATATAAACAAATCTGAAAATGAAATAAACACTCTGGTACTTACAATGGCTCACAGATATTTATAATGGAAGTGGATACATGACTCTATTGTTGGAAATAGTGCTTGAGGTATTTCCCATTCACAGGAAGCTCAAACACTTCACCTTCAATATTCTCTAGCAAGAATGTGTTTTTACCTTTGGCTTCATCTATTTTAAAGGGCACAAACCAAAGAAGATCAAATTTTCCATGTTTGCCTTTGTCTTCTCTCCTAACATCCCATCTAAGAACTAGGTCACCTTGCTAAAAAAAGTTGTCCCTGGCCTTTTTTCAAACAAATCTTTCATCTTTCCCTCATACTTGATCAAATTCCGAGTCACTTGAAATTTGTGCTCCTACAATTCAACTAATTGGTTTATCCTCCTGGTTAATGGATTAGGCTCCTCCTCTGCATCCTAAATTAAATTAGCCACTGGCATAGCCAATTGACTAGGGAACAATGTTGCAGTACCCTATACATATTCAAATGGTAATTTTTAGTGGATCTTTTTGTTGTGACTCTATTTTCCCAAAGAGAAAATTTAAGCTGAAAGTCCCAATTTTTCTTATTCTCTACAATAGTTTTCTTTAAATTATCACCAAAGTCTTGTTTGATGACTTTTCCAACCCATTTCCCTATGGATAATAGGTGGTACATGGTCCAAGTATGACATTATACTTCTAGAAAAAAACAATAAGTTTTGCAGACTTAAACACTTGGGCATTATCAGTCATTATCTTCTTCGGACAACCAAATCTAGCGAAAAAATTTTCTTCCAAATATTTTATAACCACTGAATCAGTTGCAGTCTAGGCAGGAATGGCTTCCACCCACTTTGTAAAATAGTAAGTAGTTGTCAAAATCCATTTATGTTGTCTACTAGAAGGTGGGTGAATCTCTCCAATGAAATCTAGTCCCCATTGTCTAAATGGCTCTTCCACAAAAATAGGAATTAGATGCAAGGGCACCAATTTATGCTTTTCAACGAAAATATGACATTCGTTGTAACCTTTTAGCAACCTATAAACATCAAAAAACAAGGTAGGCCAGTAAAAAACAACCTTCAGGATCTTATGTGTTGTAACCTTCCAACTATAATGGCCTCCACAAGCACAAGCATGGTATTCATTTATAATCTCAAGAATTTCATCTTCTGTTAAGCACAACAACAATACACCAACATGATCCTTCCAATACAACTAACCATTATATATGACAAACTTATGTGCTTGTAGCCCAAATTTATGTACTTATTCTTGTCAAAATTAAGTGGGCATTACAGAAATAGCAAATAATGGACAATAGACTTGTATCAATCAGAACAAAGATATTTATAAGTAATTTTACTATCTTGTTCACTAGATGTGCCCTCCTTACCTACTACCTTTGGTCCAAAAGGCTCAGCCAACAAATTTATTCCCATTGCTTGATAATTTTCCTCTGATAAGATCTTGGCTAAACCCTACCCCTTTATTAATTTAGTTGGCTTAATGTCCACATCATACTCTTGAATTTTGGCTATCCACTTGCCCCTCCTACCCTCATTGTCTCATTGTGTGAGAATGTCCTTTATAGTTGTTGTAGGAACGAAGGCAATTATCTTAGATGCAAAATATAAGTCCGAAAAGCCTTCAAGGCCTTGACCGGAGCATAAGCCTGTTTTACCAAAATGTCATACTTTAATTCTACATCCCTCAGTACTTGGCTGAAAAATGCCACTAGTTGTCCTTTCTCTTCCCCATTTTTCTACAATAACACAGTTGCAACAATTAGGGATGCAAAAGAAAAGATCAAAAATGGATTTTGATCATTGGGGCTAGCCAAGACCAGAGCCTCTCAAAAGGCCCTTTTAATTATGGCAAATGAATATCTTGCCTCTGCAGTCCATTTAACCTCTCTATCCTTTTTCAGCATGTTTGTAATGTCCCTCACAATCTCAGCATAGTTGGGCATGAACCTCCTCAAGAAGTTTATCCTCCCTAAGAAGACTTGGATCTCCTTTTTATTTCTTATCAAATGGATGGTGCTAATTTCATCTACCCTTTTGGGGTCAATTTTCACTCCTTCTCTTGAGACTATATGCCTCAACAATTTGCCTTCTCTAAGGGAAAATTAAGACTTCTTTGGATTCAATGACAACCCAAATTTCCTACATTTTTCAAATGTTTGTTTTAAATGTTGCAAGTATTCCTCATCAGACCTTGAGAATATTGTTATGTCATCTAGGTGAATGACCACAAAGTGATCTTTCTCCCCAACAAAAGTTACGTCCATTGCCCTCTGAAAGGTGGCACCAATATTCATGAGGCCAAAAGGCACTCTAGCAAACATGAATGTTCCCCAAAGTGTGGTGAAGGTTGTATTTTTTGGATCCTTAGGATGCACAACAATTTGGTTGTACCTAGAGAACCCACAAACATGGACAATCTTGATGACCCCACCACCTTCTTCCAAATATAATCCATCTTGGGCATAGGGTAATTATCATTTAGGGAAGTTGTGTTCATGTTTCTGAAGTCCAAACACAACCTGATCTCTCCATTTTACTTCCTAACAAGGACCAGATTACCCACCCAATCTGAGTATCCGAAAGGTACAATGATCTTGGCATGGAGCATATTCCTCACTTCTTTCTCTATCAAAGGAAGAATAAGGGGATTGATCTTCTTGAGTTTCTGTTTGTAAGGTTTGACTCCTTGCTTGAGAGGAATTTTATGTTGAATAGTACTAACATCATAGATTTTCAAATCATCATAAGACTAGGCAAAAACATCAACATACTCCTTGAACAAGTTCACATAGCTCAGTTTCTATTCTTTTGGGACCCTTTTGGCTAGCTTAACTAATTTAGGTTTTTTATATGTGCCAATATTGTAATCTTTTGTATCTTCCTCATACCCCTTATTGGTTGGTTTAAGTGCCACATCATTAGTATCAAACAATTTTTCCAACGGAACCAGTCCCTTTGGAATTATTTTTCCCTTTTATTGCAAAATATTCTACCCAACTATAGATTCTTCCCAAGGTACATGTTGTTCAACTCCTTCAATTTAATTCATGTCTTCATCTTCCTGTCTATCACAAAATTGGAAAATTCTCCTATCACCTCCATAAACCTTTTAATTTGATCTCCATCCTCAAATAACCTGCTCGTATTTTACATTATCTGATATTGAAGGTCTGTACCTGACCTCAATATCATATCCAATTAGGGGATTTTCTGGTGGCTTGAAGGTGTTGGTTGTTGTTGCTAAGGAATCAGCCATTTTGTTTTTCTCTCTAGGCAGAAGCTGAATATTAAATGCCAAGAAGAAATTCTCGATCAAATCCCATACTTCATTTTTGTAAGCTTTCAACCTTGGGTGCTTGGTTTGGGACTAATTCCTAATTTGTCTTATAATTAGTTCAAAATCTCCAAAAATTGTCAAACATTCAATTTTCATATCTCTCTCAACGTGTAGGCCCAACACCAATGCTTCATATTCAAAAATGTTATTTGTAGTCTCAAATTCCAACTTATATGAGAGAGGGATGAGGTTACCTTCAGGGGATATCAGCAACACTCCTGCTCCATTTCCTTCATTGGAGTAGGCTCCATCAAAATCTAACTTCCAAACACAACCAAATTTCATTTGCTTATTCACTTGTGAGGGAATCTCCACTTCGGTATCCTCCATAAATTCACCACCCACTTCAAACAATAGACAAGATTTGTTTTCTTCTTGGCCATGTACTGGAGAATTATTGGGATTTTCTACCTTAGTGATAGTCTTCACAAATTTGGATTCTATGTATATCCTGCACTCTTCTCCACCAAACATTGGAATAGTGGCGTAAGTGAGGTCCAATTTGATGGACCCTCCAAGATTCATACCCATGATCTAGAAAGAAGCATTATGAATCTTACAGGAATGTTTGCAACCATAATATCCATTACCACACTCTTCACAGGAATTTGATCCAAATTAACCACCAAATACTTGATCATCCAAAAGCACTTCACTATTTTGGAGTCAAAGGAATACAAGTCCTTATATGGCTTTGTTATTTGCAGGCTTAATTGCTCCAAGACAGACAAAGGCATTAGATTATGAGAGCTCCTGAATCAAGCACACAATTATGTAGCAATAGATCATGAATCATTAATTAATGTAAAATTGAGGGGTGGAAGGTTCCTGCTCCTCCACATGTGGGCCAAACATGACTGCAAGTCTCTCTTCCTTCAAGTTTAAACTATCTTATGTTGAGGTGACATGAGAGACATCCATGAATTCAAATATTTGCCTCTTAAAGGTAGGTTGTTTCAGAAACTTAGCCAAAGGGACAAATAAATTCACTTTTTCTAGTTATCTTTGCAAACTGAAGGTAGAATCATTCCTATCCACCTTCAATGGCTCAATTAGATCTTTGTTTTCTTGATGGACTGGCTTGGTTTGTTTTGGCATTTTCTCTATATTTGTAGATTCATGCTTAGAATGTATGGGGTGGGAGGTTTCTCCTTTGGTTGGTAGATCAGGGGTGGTAGGATTTTTCCCTTTATCAATTTGTTTAGGGGTGGCAGGTTGGACTATTTCTTCCTTTTGGTCTTGTTTCTGAGATCTTTTCTTGGACCTCAAATCATATCTCCTATGTAGTTATTCTTTCATGAAATAAAGAAACTGCTTACAATAAGCATCTATCTCTTCTTCATTGAAATTGACATTTTAATCATCCTCCTCTCCTCCCTGTGCTTTTGTCTCATGCTATTCTTCTGATAGAGTTGAGTATTGATTTTCTTCGGCCTCAATAGCATCTTCAATTCCTTGCTCAGGATCTTCTTATTAATGCAAGGGAGGTTATATTATGTCTTGGTGATCTTTTATTTCTCTTTGCAATAGTTGTAAAGGAGGTCTCCTATGTTGGGGAATAAAGTTTTTATTCGGGCCTTGTTGTATCTGTCGAGGAGGATTTTTTTTCTCCAACTCTAGCTTCACTAGCCTGTTTGAGAGGTTTCTAATCAATTTATTCATCTCATCTAGCTTCTACTCATGAGTATCCCTTGCTTGACCAGAGGAGTTAGTTTCATCTTTTCCTCTTCTCTTATCACTATGTTCTCCCTTTCCCTTCAACTTCCCTACAGATGCAAAGTTTGCTTCAACTTCTAGAGCATCAGCCTGGATCTGGTCCAATGTGATGGATTTCCTCTATCTGAGGATAAACCCAACATATGACTCAAAGGCTCCAACAAACACCACCTTAGTTACCGCCTGTGGAGGTTTAATCTTAGCAGGAAATTTGTTATATAGTTTATTAAATCTTTTGATAAATTTTGTGGCATCTTATTTATGACTCTTCTTTATTGCATTAAATTTAGTCAAGAAGTATCCATGGTCTTTCTTCTCTCCCCATTTCTGCATAAAGGTGTTCTCTAATTATTCAAAAGTGTTTATTGAGTTATTTGGAAAGGTATTGAACCACTTTCTAGTCTACCCATTTAAAGATTGAACAAATAGCCTCATGACTACATCCAAATGCTCTACATTCAGTTTTTCTACAAATGAACAAAACTTATCAATATGTTTTGGGTTGTGACATCATCTTCCCTAGTGAATCTAGGAAAGTGTTTGAGACAGTCTTGGGGCATTGCATTCATAGGATGTTGTAGATTCAGAGGAGCATATCTATTGAGTAAAAATCCAGGGACAACCATATTTTGTAAAGGAGGTTGAAAATTTTTTGTTGTAGGGATTGGGAGAGGGGTTGGATGAACAAACACTAGATAATATTTGGTGTGAAATAATTGTGGGGGTTTAAGATGAACTAGTAATCAAAATATATTTAACTTCTTCAACTTTTGGTAAAGTATGAAATGCAAAAGGACCAGAACTGATAAAAACTTCTTCAATTTTTAATTTTGGAAAATAAAATCAGATGCGGGGAAACACTCTTCCGATAAGTCAAAATTCCTAAATGAGGTGTTAGGGGTGTTTGTCTCATCTTTCTAAGAGCTAGAAGTTGAGGTCTCTAGGACAAAAAAAAAACATGATCTGGAATTCTTGGGGTTCTCTCTCTATAGATTCTCTTAGAGATAATTATTTTTGGGTCAAATATTGGAGGATTTTTTTGTTGATCGGTATTTGAATGAGTATGAGGCCTTCTAAAATCTAGGGTTACAGTACAAGGACTCTGCTAGGTGAGAAATCTCAACCCACACTTCCTTTGCTCACCATACAAAGTAATCCATGTAAATTCATACCCAGGGAACTATATTCTAATTCGTTCCCCGAAAACGGTGCCATAAGATGTTGTCACTCCTAGAGACAACCCCTAGGTTGAGGAGAAGAGCTAGTGCCAAGGACATCTTAGTGTCTCTTGAAGATAAATCAATGTTTCTCAAGAGATAAATGTAAAATTATTTAGATTTGGTTCAATTACCTTACACAGAGGCAAATAATATTTTATACATTGATAGTATTCTATTCCTTAGATTTAATGTTCATTTATGGTCATCGACACACTAATAGTGAAGTTTCTTTAATTGTTGTAGTTTAGGTGAAAGAAGAAATGAAAGAAAGAAACCCAACGCAGAGGGCTAGTGAAAGAATCTTGTGCACTAAATTCCAATAGAATTATAAGGCAACAAAAGGATAAAATCATAAACTATGGAGCACACTTTAAGGACTTCAATATCACACACTACAGGTGTCATTTTCCATGACATGACATAGATCAATCTGATATACAATATTGAATTCCAAAAGCTACATTACATAATTTTTACAAGGAAAGAAACACATATGGAAATGATAAACGAAAAGAGAATCACATACTCCACATATCAATTCTTGGAATCACCAAAAACATCTTCATTAATCTTTAGGAACAACATACATTTCATAAAGCTTTAGAACTTGTAGAATTTGTAGAAAACTACAACCGCTAGAATGGAAATTAAAAACCCTACTACTGGGTTCTTCCATTTTTTAGGGAGAGTCCAAACAAAAACAACTACAAAAATATCTCAAAGTTTTACAACTATCTAGGGACTCAGTTGTGCAAGCATGCCAATGGCCTAGTTGTCCTAATGATTACATAACAGAATTGATTCCTTCTTGAAAATAAAATATTTACAGAATGAAAAACGATAGTGGCCTGTCATGATTTCCAAATCAGAAAAAATCTTCATTACTAGCTCGCTTGATCTCTTGAAGTGGGCCCATGCTCCACTACCTAGGCTCGTGGTAGGTTAACCAACTGGTCACACCTTTTCCATAAGATGAGATCTGGTGTGGGAGTGTGAATAAGAGCATTGTAAGCCATCCTTAAGTTTGTTAACTCAATGTAATTTGGCCTGGCCATGAATAAGGTCTTTACAAGCCAAAACAAATGGAAATCTCTCTGTAGTTAGTTTACTATGGTCCTGCCCTTGAGAGTGGTAGGCTTTTCATGCGATGATTCTACCTTTCTCTTGGCCTCAACTAGTAATTGTTCGTACTTCTCCCATGGTAGCATATGTCCTTGGAAATCCCAACAGCTTGGTATCCCTACTCTAGTTCTCTGGTAAAAATTAGAATTGAATGTTGCAACTAAATTTTCCATCTCACTCACACATTCTTCAACCCTATCCCTTTCTTTCTTCTTCTGGATCACTTTGGCAACTTCCGTGATCAAACATGTCATCTCAATGATGTTTATCACCCTCAACTCATCAATTGACTTCTCATTGATGTGCTTTATGAATTTCTCATTCATGTTATCATTCTTAGAAACCTCCCCCTTGGACAATAGGATACGAAATTCTGTGGTATTTAATGTATCTTTCCACTCTGCAGCCAATTTTTGGTGTTCCCGTATCTTCTTTACTTCAAAGATGATATCATTCTAGATTAGTTGCCTAGCTTCAATGAGGGACGTGTTTCCCTTCAACCTATTCTTCAGTGATTTGATCTCATCTTGTGATACTTGATACTTGTAATTAATTTGATCCACACTTTCCTAGGTGGACTTGATTTGCTTCTCCTTTGTTTCCAACATGAACTTGGTGTTTTCCAAGTCAATATGGATCTTCTTAAGCTTGCTCTCTGAGAGTTGTAGATCTGTGAGAACTTTGGTTAACTTCTCGTTGGGGTTTTTTGGGTTGTATGGCACAACCACAACACAAATGTGGGAATCAATCTTTTTTTGCAGTTCTGCTAACTTAATTTTGATGGATACCACCTCATTATTTCTTTTTATCAGTTCCTTGGCTAATATCTCCTTCTCATTTTCCACTTGAGCCAATTCCTTGGTATCTACATGCTCTACAATAGACCTTTTAAGTTGATGCCTTAGTAACTATATTTATGACTGTGAGCCTTTAATGATAACATCTATGGTGACCTTATCACTTGGATCCACCCCTAGCTTGATAATTAGTTCCTTATAACCTTCATTTTGGAGATGGAGGGCTCTTGATTTGGTTTTCTCCTGCTTAATCTTAGTAGCTTCCTTCTCCAATAGCTTCTCAACCTTGTTAATGGTCAAGGCTCCTTTTCTTATCTCACTATAGATAATCTCCCATGCCTGCCTGAGTAAATTGATTTTATCCTCCAAGGGGACACTATTCATGTCCAAATATAGGTCCACCATTCTGAACTGTGGCCCAGAGGAGAGGGACTAAATTTAAGGGTGATACAAGGAAAAATTCATTTCATTTATTTCCATTCCATGGTAGTTAAGAGCCTTGTCTAATATCGAACTAAATGAGAGGTTGGATGTAACAACATCTCATCCTTGAATTTTTAGTTCCTCTCCTCTGTTAATATCCCTTCCTTCGATTTAGGGCATGTTGCTGATGTGATTTCAATTGAACCCAAGATTGCTACCTCAGTTGAACTGTAGGTGGCAAGTTGTTGGGGATCCTCTTGTTGGAGAGGTAAATCCCCTCTACGGATAGAGGCGATCCCTACTAGCCCAAAAGGGGTCTAGCAACAATCAATCAATGCTACTCTGCAAGTTCCTAGTTGCAATTAA
>APFE031265851.1:0-18800 GCA_000404065.3 Pinus taeda
GATGAGATTGTTAATTGTATGAAAAACTTGGGTGAAGAAATAAAAGAGGCTGTTGTGGTTGAAAAGGTTCTAAGATCTTTGTCTCCTAAGTTTGAATCAAAAGTTTTTGCTATGGAAGAAAAGAAAAATCTACAGAAAATTACCCTGTCGCAGCTACACGAAATTCTAACTGCATATGAAATGAGGAAAGGGGGACCATTAGAGAGAAGAGAAGTTGCGTTCAAGGCTTCAGGTTAGGGAGATTACTATGAGTGAGGGCATATGTCAGAAGAAGAGGAAGAATCAAATTTTGTCAAGAACCTTCAACAGGGTGCAGGAAGATTCAGAGGTAAGTTACCTTTCAAATGCTTTGCTTGTGGAAAAGTCGGTCACTATGCTGTAAAATGTCCACATAAGGATAAACTTGACAAAGGTAAGGAACCTATTAGATGGAACAAGAAACAGAATGTAAATAAGAAAAGCTATTACACTCATGAAGACAGTGATGGACTTTCAAATAGTGATGTAGATGAACAAGGTAATAATTATATACTTTTAATGGCTTTTGAAGATGATGATTTCATTGATGCTATAGATGAAGAAGGTCTTTATGAAGAGATTTCTAAACTAAAAATTTGTTTAGAAGAGAAAAATATGATTATTGATACTCTACAATTTCAACTGGCTGAAAGGGAAAAACATCATGAAAAGTTAGAATGTGAAATTGTGGGACTTAGAAAAGAGATTGAGAAACCAAAAGCTCTTAATCTTAGATTTGTTAAAGGATCTGAAACTGTAGATGAGATTATCAATGTGCAGTGCTCTCCCATAATCAAGACAGGTCTGGGATATAATGAAGAAACATATCAAGCGCAGAAACCATCCACCTCCAAAAGTTATCTTGATGCAGTAAGGAGGAGTGAGCAAAGGCCCAATGGAGATCACCAAGTAAATCGGGGACGATTTACCTCAAGAATGAAAAAAGACTACCAGGTAAATCGAGGGCAATCTACTTTAAGGATGAACAGAAGCTACAACCAACCACAGGTAAAACTTTCTCAATTTTCCTCAAGAATGGATGTCAATAGAGACTACAATCATCTAGCTGATAGATATGATAATCATAGGAGTTTCTTCAATGGCCAATGTTTCTCTTGTCATAACTTTGGTCACAAAGCAGCTCAATGTGTTGCCTATAAGACAATCATCACTAGAGAAGCTCAAAAATGAAGAAGCATCACTGGAATCACAAAAAGGACCTACAATAACTTTTCTTCCCTTGAAAACGAAATTGAATGTTCTATTTGTAACAACTTCGGTCATGAAGATTCTGAATGCAGGAGTAGGTTTCGGCAAACATCTCAGAAGGAACAAGCCTCAAGTGCCAAAACATGGAGAATGAAAGAACTGCAACCAGTAAAATGTGGCATAGCCTTATACATGGAAGGGCAGGAAAATAAATGGTACATCGACAGTGGATGTTCAAAACATATGACGGGTGATAAGGAAAAACTTCAGTCATATAATGCCTTAGAAAAGGAGGAGAAGGTCTCATTTGGAAATGACACCCATGTGCTCATAAAAGGTAAAGGTTCTGTTCTGTGGAAAGAAAAGGTCAAAGTTGGAAATGTTATGTATGTTGATGGCTTAAAGCATAATCTATTGAGTTTCAGTCAGATGTGCGATCAAGGAACTGAGGTAATATTTCAATCAAATGGGTGTAGTGTTCATGATCTTGATACAGGAGAAACGGTGATCAAAGGCATAAGAACTCCAAATAATCTATACATATTCAAATAAGGACGACATCAATGCTATCTAAGCAAGAATGATGAACATTGGCTATGGCACCGGAGATTGGGGCACCTAAGCTTCTCACAAATAAGTAAAGCATGCAAATACCAGGCAGTTCGTGGTCTTCCAGACACTAGAATTCCCGACAATACAATTTGCAAGTCATGTTAGTTGTTAAGCAAACTAGAACTAACTTCCCTAAGAAGGAAGGATCAGCTAGGAGGCCACTTGAGCTTGTCCACACTGATGTATGTGGTCCATCTTGAAAAAGGTCACCTTGGGGAGAAGAATATTTCATATTATTCATTGACGACTATTCAAGGATGGTTTGGATAGGACTTATGAAGCACAAGGATGAAGCCTTCGAAAAATTCAAATCCTTCAAAGATTTTGTTGAAAACAAATCAGATCACAAAATTAAATGCCTCAGGTCTGATAGAGGTGGGGAGTTTATCTCAAATGAATTTTTCGATTTTTGTGAAGAACATGGAATAAGAAGATAATTCTCTACAGCCAGGACTCCTCAACAAAATGGAGTAGTGGAAAGGATGAACATAATGGTTCAACAAATGTCTCGTGCTATTCTCGATGAGTCTGGAACTCCCGCAACTTTCTGGGGTGAAGCTGCATTTTCTCCAGTTGTTATTCTCAACAAAAAAAAAGTCTAGGTGAACAACACTCAAAATCCTCATGAGCTCTGGTATGGTGAGACTCCTTTAGTGAAATATTTCAAAATTTTTGTAAGCAAATGATATATCAAAAATATTGATGAACATCTTGGAAAGTTTGAACCTAGAGCAGATGAAGGCATTCTCCTTGGTTACTCTCCCCACAATAAAGCTTACAAGTGTTATAATAAAAGGCTTGGAAAAATTGTTGAAAGTATTGATGTAGTGGTTGATGAAGAAGAAAACACTCCCAGGCAGGTAAGATCTGAAGACTTCGAAGATGATGAGGACTATCCATCATCATCAAATCAGATTCATGATGAAGAAGAAACCCATGAGGCACCAGAGGAACAGATAAGAATAGAAGAAAAGACTCCATCCAGGTATGTTCAAAAGAATCATCCAGAATCTCAAATTTTGGGGCAAAATGAGGCAGACATACAAACAAGAAGAACAATTGCAGAAGCTTCAAGCTATTTGGAATTACTCTCCTCCACTGAACCACAAAATGTAAAAGAGGCATGCAAAGATGAATGATGGGTGAAAGCAATGGATGAAGAACTTGAGCAGATCGAAACGAACAACACTTGGGAGTTGGTTCCTAGACCAAAAGATAAGAATGTCATAGGGACAAAATGGATCTTCAAAAACAAGTTGAATGAAAATGGGGAAGTAATTAGAAACAAGGCCTGACTTGTTTGTAAAGGGTATGCTCAACAAGAAGGACTAGACTTTGAAGAAACGTTTTCTCCCGTTGCAAGACTTGAGGCCATCAGAATGTTCCTTGCTCTCTCTAGCTTTCAGAAATTCAAAGTATTTCAAATGGATGTGAAATCAACCTTTCTAAATGTAGACTTACAAGAAGAAGTGTACATTAAGCAACAAGATGGTTTCATCCTTGGGAATGATCCAAATCTTGTATGCAGACTAAAAAAGGCTCTCTATGGTCTCAAAGAGGCTCCAAGGGCTTGGTACTATCGATTGGACAAATACCTTCATCAACAAGGTTTCTCAAAAGGATCAGCAGATAGCAATCTTTATATAAAAATTGAAAATGAAAAGTTGCTAATACTTCTTGTGTATGTAGATGATATTATCTTTCATAGTAATGAAGAAGCTATGAGTCAAAATTTTGCCTTAGTGATGCAGAAAGAATTCGAAATGTCCTTGATTGTAGAGCTGACATATTTTCTTGGTTTACAAATCCAAAAAAATGAAGGCGGTATCTTTTTATCGCAAACCAAGTACCTCAAGCAGATCTTGAAGAAATATGGGATGGAGGATTCGAAACCTGTATGTACCCCGATGGTGATAGGATGTAGCCTCAGCGCAAATGATGACTCGGCAACTATGCATCAACCAACCTATAGATCTATGATTGGTAGTCTTCTCTATCTAATAGGAACCCGACCAGACATCATGCATGCAGTGGGAATAGTTGGAAGATTTCCGGAAAATCCAAAGGAAACTCATCTTCAGGTAGTAAAGAGGATTTTCAAGTATCTTCAAGAAACTCAAAACTATGGTCTATGGTATCCTAGTGATACAGATCTCACTCTTCATGCTTATACAGATGCAGATTGGGCTGGAAGCATGGATGACAGAAAAAGCACTAGTGGTGGTGCATTTTTTATGCGTTCCAGATTAGTATCCTGGTTCAGCAAGAAACATAGTTCGATTGCTTTATCTACAGCTGACGCAGAATATGTGGCTACTACATCTTGTTACACGCAACTCCTTTGGATGATGCAAACTTTGCAGGATTTTAAAATCACTTGTACTCCACCTATCTCCATCTTATGTGATAATACAAGTGCAATTAGCATTTCAAAGAACCAAATCATGCATTCAAAGACCAAGCACATAGCAATCAAGTATCATTTTCTTCGGGAACAAGTGCTAGAACAAAAGGTCAAATTGGAGTATGTTCCCTCCAAGGAACAAGTTGTTGATATACTCACCAAACCACTGCCCAGGGAGACATTTGGATACCTCAGACAGAAGCTGGGGTTGTTGATGCATCATCATGTTGTTAAATCTTGTTTGTTGTACGCAGGTGGATACATGTGCATTTACCGGTCTCTGTGGGTCGAATGGGTCTATCAGAGATTATCTGGCACAGGTTCAGTGGGAGCATATATTCTTCTAATGATGTGAGTTTTCTGGTGGAATAGATCAATGTGTGCTGGTCTAAAGGTTGATTCTGCTGATAGTTGTTCTTGTCTCTATTTCATGTACTTCTTTTCACATCAAGGTCATGTAACGGCCTATTTTGGTTTCCCCACTATGCTTGGGATGAATGATTTTTGTCTATCTTGTATATTCCCACTTGGATGAGGATGGATGTATGTATGCGTCTTGATGATAGGAAGGTTACTTATAATGTATGGAGTCATGTTCTTTCTTGTAGAACATCTTTTTGCAGACAACATTTCAGCACAGAGCATATACAAAGGGGGAGCTCATTCAGATTTTTCAGCAGGTACTTAGGGGGAGTATGGTAGTCCGCCCCTTTTCCATTGATGTCAAAGGGGGAGAGTGATTGGTTGTTTTTTCCATCAAGTCCAAATGGGGAGATTGTTGGCATTTTTTGTACTTGATGGCAACCCACTCATCTCAGATGATAATTTATAGTGCAGCAAAGTTATTCTCTGGTTCCGCAGGTGCACAAACCAAAAGATGCGGTCATAGACATGTTGCACAGGAGAACTGTTGAAAAGGTGTGGATATGTTCACAGGTCTCCCACACAAAAGTTGCAAACCTAAAATGCACGGACTTTCAAGTAGAGAAAAAACACGTGTCTTATGTTTGGTCCATGGTATTTAGTCCAACGTTTTTGATCCTATGGTTTTGGTCCGTGGTTTTGGCATCTAAAATATTGAACCCAAGTTTTGGATCCCTTGTATTGGTTTTCTATGGTTTTGATCCATGGTTTGAGTAAGGGCTTTCCTATAAAAAGGAAAGGAGATCTTTTGGCTAGGGACAAGTGAAAATTGAATATCTTAAGATCTGAAATTTTGGGTGATCGATTTGAAAAGCTAGATCTAGATAAAAGAGAAAACTGTAAATTGTAAGGTGAATTTATTGATAGGTCTCGATCTCTTTGGTGCATGATCAGATCTGTGGATCTGACAGTCTGTGGCACATTGGAGGACTGATAATTTGGCTCTATATCAGAGGTCCGCAGGCGATCCACAGCATAGGTGCGGAGGAACGCAGCGCAGCAGAAGGCACAGGTGCGGAGGAACGCAACCCAGTAGACGAATCATGTGCGAAGGTGCATGGAACCAGATAAGAAGCAGGTGTAGAGGTGCGCAGTTGAATCAGCGGAGCAGGTGCGGAAGTGCGCTGAACAATAGACAATGCAAGTGCAGAGTTGCGCAGTCTCATCATGGCAGAAGTGTAGATATCCACAGGTTTCCTTCAGTGAAGTTGCAGACCTCTCTTGAAATATATTTTAGCTATCTTTTACCTGTTTCTAAAGAGATCTGGGTTTAATTGGTGTCTGGCTACTGGTGTTATTTTCTGGTTACTGCATTTTGAGAAGTTATTTGTTTAAAAGGAGATTGGGTGATGCACATGTATTTGATATTTTGGATCTAGTTTGAAAATTTATGAAACATGGTCCCTGGAAGAAAAGAGAAGGTTGTAGCCTACTAGTATTTCAGCTAGTACAAAAGCTAAGGGGGTTGTTGCTCCCTTTTAGAAGAAGCTAGAAAACGAGAGAGAGGGTTGTAGCTCTCTGCAGGTTGCAGCATGCGTACTGGTAAAAGACTTCACCAGTACAAAATCATTGTAAGAAGAAGTTTCTAATTGAAAGAAGATAGAGACATATTGCAGCAAGTGGTTTTCACCCACATTGGTTTCCACCTTACATCTTGTGTTCCTTGGTGTGACTGTCTATTTTATGTTCCTTCTCATTATTCTATGTTTCTCACATACAAATTAATGACAAACATCTGAAGGATAAATTAAATTATAAGTTTGGAAGGTGTATACAAGTTTAAATTGTCAGATCTGAAAATATTTGTATAAATTGTGAAGAGTTTGATAATACTGATTCACCCCCCTCTCAGTATTATTTCTAACACCCATACCCGATTTACATCTCGTGATTGCTATGTTTATCCGCTAAATTCTGCTAGAAGAGCCTTGGTTATTTTGTTCCATCATCACCATCTCTTCGGCCTATCATATGCTTTCACTTGGTTATTTTTTCCTTTCCTGAGGAACTACAGTGATGAGTGGTTTTATTAACCAGCCTCTTAACCATTACATGTTTTGAGCAGTTCCACCATTGCTGGAACCAGTTACTACTATTTATACCACTCGTTCCTCTAAGACGCATTACCTTTAAGCTCTTTTCTGACTCATAAAAGATGAAAAGATTGCTGAGTTTTCCCTTTTAACTCGTTAAATGAAATAAAAGGTGGTCCACTTTCAGCTCTTTTCTGACCGTATAAACATGAAAAGATCGTTGGACTTTTGTCATTTCAGGTTCGATATTGGTTATGAAATGACGTGTCTTCGATCCCTTTTCTACTTTTTTTGGATAGAGGCGACTAACTACGAAAAGTAATTCTTGATCGTAATGGTCAAGCAGTTCTCTCGAGTATTATTTTATACTTTTTCGAGCTCCAGGGGCACAAATTTATGAAAAAGGACCCCCCGTGGTGTTTTCTTTTCTGTGTCTTTTTCAAACTCTCTAAACATGAAAAATACTCCAAGTTTTACCTATGTCGGACTCATCAAACCCTGACAACATTAGACTCATCACCGTGATGAGACTCAAGCTTCTCCTCCCTAGGGCTCGTTATACTATTACTAGGTTGAATTCGACTGAAGGTCGAACTTATATTACAAGCATATGTTATCCCCTTCAAGCTTGTTTTCAAAAATAATTGGGGTACTCGCCAGCAATGGTAGGGGAAAATTTGGAAATCATTATTGGTTATCTGTGGCAGTTAGTCACTCTTGAACATTGACACTTTTGGTTCTTGTCGGGTTGGGATATCCACATATCGTCATTTGGCCTTCCGTGGTTTTGGGTTGCCATTTTGCCTCATTCTATCTGATCCATGTTGCCCCCATCAAGCCTCTGATCCCTTGGTACCAAAATTCTACCACATTCCGGAGTCGTGTCACGGATATGTTCAAGAGTATAATCCTTCTGCAATTCACACCCTTACCTCCTCCTCTAATATGGCCCTCTTGCAATGGATTGTCTCCTGTCGACGCCAGCTCATTATCCAAGAGATGATCTAGAGATCCCCTTTGGTACCTTGGAACTTGCATGCCTCAATGTCAAGTTCTTCATGCCTGATGACAAAATTTCCTCATTGGTCTTCAATTGGGTGATTCCATGGGTTTTTGACTTCAACTCATTTTTCACACTTAGTGGATTGCACTGGACAGTGCCTTGAGAGCAATTGGCATTATTGATGGTTTCTCTCACGCTTGTTAACATTTTTCATCATTGATCGGTAATCAAGCAACCTTCTATCATGTTCGACTTCAGCACATCTATTCACATGATAGAATGTGTACTATGATCGGTTGGGTTTCAAGACCCCGAACTAAGATTACATATGTTCGGGCTACGTGGATTGGTTCATGATTACATATATGACCCTTTGATGGATCGTTGTGACCATACTTGAGTCCTCATGGTTGGCTGTGACCATACCTTTATCATTATCATGGTCTTGTCAACTGGATGGATGTGTCCATAGCACAGACCTAGTCCCATATGTCTATTGGATGGTTGCGCCCATGCGTAGACTACATGTATTTTACTATCATAGATATCAGTTGTACTTACGCCTGTAGGATCTTCTAGGTGGTTCCAATTTAGAAATTTTCATAAAGCATTTCACCCCTCCCAATCTCTCGGGCTTCATGCTTTAGGGGGCATCTGTTACACAATAATTTTTCATTGTCCTCATCTCAGTCCCTTTGATGTGTCATACATCAAATAAACATGTCCATATCTTTCCACTTGTGTAAGAAGACCAAGAAAATGTTATCTAATGTTAAAGATTGACCCTTTTTTACTAAGTTCCTACATCATCGCTAGTAAACCCTTAAAATCTATGAAGATTCCCTGTCATGCACTGTCTCGGTGCAACGCCGTCGCTAGTCCCTAATTCATGACCCGTGACGATCGAGATTTGGTGAATTAGTTCAAACAGTCGGCCTTCTGGATGTTTCTAGAGCTAGTTGCTGGGTTAGTTTGGGTCACCTTTTCTCCTCTAGGATGGTGGTTCTACCTCTTGTGCAACCTCCCTTAAGGATAAGCTCCCTCTCCCTCATTTCATGGAGGCTCCTTCTCTTATAAAACCACTCACCATTGCTATGATCTCCTAGATTTTTTAACTAGTTAGTAGTTCTTGAGTTTTTTATTTCTTTTGGTTGGGCAGTGCTACTAGTGCTTTCAAGTTTGATATATAGTTGGTGTAGGTGTGACAAGTGTGGGATTGTAGATAGCTTGTGGAAGGTTATGGAGTGCGCTTAACTTTGTGTTAAAGCTTATGAGTGAGAGAGAGACATTGTATATTGGGAGATTCATCTTTGAAGAGTGAATGCTTGAGAAATATAATGGTTGGACCCTCTGAGAAGGCTTGTGATGTCAAGACTTGGTTGTAAGTTTGCTCTTGATTCATTATTAATACAACCAATGATGTTTTCCTATGTCTTGTATGTAATTTACTTGATAGCTCATGACTTATTGACTTTGTGAGTAAATAGATCATTGTTCTTTCCCAGTTATGTGCTTTATTGTTTTTCGTGTTGTTTCAGGTTAATTGCTCATTAAGGAGAAGGAAATGGAAGCTAGAGTAATGCAATGAAACGTCATCAATGACCAGTTTGAGGTAGGCTTCCAACCATGAATGTTTAAGGAAATCAATTGTTGATTTGTCTTTGCTGTGACTAGACCCACTCTAGGGCTAGAGGGGTTGCCTCTGTCTGTAGAGGGAACAGTTTCCTATATCACACTTACATAGCTTGCAGTAGTAGAGCAATGAATTTGTCAACACTCTTAAGAATCTGTAAATTTTCCTCGCCTCCATGCAAGAATGGACAATGTGATACAAAGGGGCATCGCTTACTTTGGTAAAGAAAATGAAGCGACAAGTAGAATTGGATAAAGAAAGAATTCAAATGTTGGTTCAGAATATCAAGCATCTCACCTCGTTCATTGGAAACATTTAGGCCTCATATGTATGGTTGTACAACAACTTGGACTTCATGGTAAGAACTCATAAAATCCCATCAATGAACTCACTTACTGAAGCTAAATGCAAACACCAAGTTAGGCAAGAGATTGATGAGTACTTGGAGTAGTTGAGATACGTTTCCACCAAGGAGGATTTAAAGTTGAACTAACAAAACATGGAGAACTACATCAGTGATCCTGTCTAGATCAAAATCATGTTTCTCGTACTTGAGAAAGAAGTTAAGACCAGTTCCAAATCATTGTACACGTATGCTATGGGGGATAGAGTCTGCTTCTAGCCTTACACCATCATTTAGTTTCAGGATGTCATCACACAATACCAAGATTGGAATCGATACATGACCAAGAAGCATCAAGCAGAAGTTGTCGAGATAGAGTGTTCCCAAATGCAAGCATCATAATGTCTTGTATTGTTAGGATGTGAAGTTGTCTCTACCCTATTTTTCCTTATATGGGTATGAGTGAAAATGTAATATTATTTGTAATTATGTTGTAAGTGAAAATATTGGAATATGAAGAGTCATCATGTAATGTAATGTGTCATGACGGAAGTCCAAAGGTCACAAAGGGGAGATGAATATTCAACCCCCTCTTGTTATAATATAACTTCATAGCTCATGTAAAGGGCTTTTGGGAGCCAATATTTTGGCTAGGCTTAGGCTTAGGAAGAGCTTGGGAGTATTGTAAAGAGCCTTGGCTTATTTGTAGTGTAAAGTGAGTATACTTCTTTGGAGGAGTAGGTGTTCTTGACTATAATGTTCCACTATTGGGGCTAGTGGTCGTCAATGTTGTATGTATGAATGGAAATTTCAATTATAATAATAAAATCAGAGCCAACAAACTTTCATGCATATGTTGTGAATATAGTAGAACTATTCTTGTTTTATTTGCAATGTATGTTATTTAACTTATGCTTATGCTTATGAACTATTACGTTTGTATTTGTATGAATCTTGTTGAATGTGTCTTGTTGTATTAACTCATCACTTTATCTTGTGGACTATTCTGCATCTTATCTTATGATGTCATCTTTCTCATGTGTTCTTCTCAACATGCATAGTATTACAAGGTTCCAAGCAGTGGACTTCCTTTTCCCTTTGTGTGTTGGAACCTTCATGGATCAACCTTGACTCTCCATAGGGTGACACACTTTCTCTCAACCAAAGTTATCATACTTCCTTCTACATGTTTCTGTAGTCAAGGCAGAACATTACCACCCACTTCTGGGACTCCTATTCAAAACAATCTGAGTTCCAGTTGGGACTTCATATCAGGGAGATCCCATTAATGTTAGTAGGTATAACATCGTCAACGATCTCCTACCAACCAAAAAATTTCCTGTAGTCTTCTTATTTTAGGTCTTGAGATCTTCCTATCCATTGATTAATAAATTTTTCTTGTGTCCTTCCTGCTACCTTATTTTCTCACATTAGATATGATGCCATGTTAGAAAATGTAAAATGGAAACTTATTATAACTTATTTTATTTAGCCTTGATTCTTTCTTGTGAATCTTAATTATCTTCTTTATTTTCTTTAGTTAGATCTGTTCATCCAACAATATCAAGAAATAACAACAACAAAAGAGGACACGGATCTAGGCTCTCATCAGGGAAAAATCCATCCAAGGGGAAAACCTAGAAACTCTTATCTTCTTATAATCTACTTTAAATGAGATACAGTGACCCAATCCCTAAACTAAGTTCTTCTCCTAGTACAAAATTTACCCTTCCTCTTCCTCTTTTTATTCTTCATTGCAATTTTGACTTGCCAGGAATAACCCAGCTACTAGACCCAACAACATAGATCACTAGTAATATTGTCCTAACAATTTCTCTTGAAACCCTAAGCTATCTTCCTTTTGAGACCTTCCTAGAGAAAACCAACTCTCCCCAAGGTCAATAAGGTCAATACAAGGATTTTTCTCTTTCCATCAACATGTTCCTAAAATTCTACTCCAACAACACATTCTCTCTCTAACAACTTAGACCTAAAACTTTGACCTCGTTCTAGTGACAAAACCCCTATATTCTTCACATGTGAGAGAGAGATAGAGCCCCAAAACAATATATTTCATCCTCCCAACTTATCCTTGTAACTTATCTCTTTTTCTCCTAGTTTCCCAACTTTAGATCAAACTTTTTCTCTTAAAGATTGAACCTGTTGAGTGTGTTTCATCAAATGAAGTCAAACTACTCTTTATATAGCCTTCTCATGGGGTCAAATTCCCTCCTTTAGGCTAAATTGAGGATCCTAGGGCTGACGTGTACTTTTGGATATTCTAGGACTTTCTAGACTCAAAAAAATTTCTTTTTACAATTACAAATTTCCCAGAAGGGTCTTATAAACATGATGTTGACTTATTTGATTCATGACAATAAATCCTAATACCTAACAAACTCTAGAAGCACGAAGAACATGCTTTTGCCTAAAACATCATCAATAATGAGCATGAAACCCATGCTTTAATAATAATTATTTTATTTTATTTTTCTTGTTATTTAGATAGGATACATATTGAAATGAGTACGATAACAATTATGAAGACTGAAACTAGTTACAGTTCTCAAGACATCCCTCCTCATGCCACTAAAACTGACTTATCACCATCCCATCTTGTAGATCATCTCATTCCAATTCGAATGAGCTATTACACTAAGGTGTTCCATCAACTATTTCTCCTGGAATTCCACCTTAAGCATAATTAATTGAGTTAGGCTCAATAATAACCTCGTTTGATGGGAATTATCGAAATGCAATGGAACAAAAAGTAAGTTATGTGGAATTGATCATGATGATGGAATATGGCAAGTGAACTCCTCCAAACCCCATAAAGCCCCTATAGAAGCCCCTAAACTTGTTAATACGATAAACTTGTGTTGGCTTGTTGCGACCTGCCCTAGGTTCAGAGATGATTTAGCCAAACAAATCTCGGTACTACTTGCCCTTTCGGCAATAGTCCATAGAGCGCGGACTGAGGTATCAACTGAAGTAGTATGGGAGGGTGCTAGAACTAGGTTTTTGCACCATAGAGATGTCTGATCATTTCAAGTGGTTCATGGTTCAATCCTGCGTGCACGTCGCTACGCGCGCTTACCTGTACCTCACAGCCTGAGATGTTGTCTTTGCGCAACCCTACCCGGGGGTCGAACAATGTTATTATCCAAGTCCCTCCTCGCAGTTGATATTAGGTGATTAATTGGACTTATTTATAGATTTTTAGTTATTCTTAACAATATTCGTAAGTTATGTAAGTTCCTATAGTAAATAAATAGTATAATTGCAAGTAATATCAAGCATGTAATAACTTAGAACAGATACACAGGTTTCATATAAAACTTCTCTTTATTATTTTCTTCCTTCTACTACAGACTCGAAACTGCCTTATGCACTCAACTACAGGGGTCTGTGCACTCAACTGTGGACTCTACTAGACTTTTGCACACTAAGCTATAGAGCCTCTTCCTACTACTATGACCTAAGACACTTAGACTCTTGCTCTACACTTTGCTATCGTCTAGAATCTATCCATTCATTTTCTTCGTTAGTTTACAACTTAGAGCCTCGCTCTATTTATACAATCCCATGGTCCATGGACCATGGGTAGGCCAACACTAGATTCAAAACTTAAGGCAGACAACCCTATGACTCTAACATACAATTCATGCTCCGTGCCCACAATTCGCAGGGGTTTTACAACAATAACAACTCAAAAATTGGGCTTTAAGCCCCAAAACATGCTGTGGGGGGGGGCGATTCCATGCCCAATAGGCCTCCAACACAAACATTGTGACTCATACTTGAATCACTCTATTGGCACGACAATCTTGGCACAGAGTCCCTCTAGTTGGTCCCGAATAGTCTTATTGTCTGTAGCACTCTGAGCTTGCTACATTCTTCCTTCTGAAACCTATGTTTTTGGTGTGTTGCACTGCATCTATGGATGCATCCCCTGAATTTGTGTGAGTTTTCCTTCAATTTCTTCCGTGATTATGAAGGCTTCATCAATCCATGGTTGGATGTGCACTTTAAGAACTTCTTCCTTATGGCGCATCACATCCACCTGCTCCCACCTACTCCTTTAATGCCTTGGCTTGCTACATCCTTGCAAGCCGCTGAGTAAGGACTACTATCTGTGTAGTCCCTTTGATGTTGTCATACTGTTGCTGGAGTTCACATGCCTACATATCCAGTCGTTGGATGTTGGGGTCATCTTGCAATGCCATGAGGACCTCAAGCGCCTATTCGAGCGTGTTGGTACAGTTGCACACTACACCTCCAATCTCTTCCAACCCCACTATAATAGCACTGGCACACTGTTCTCTAATCTTTGGGGGAGTGGAAGGCTATGCCTTCAACCACAGCTTGATAATCTCAAGGTTTAGCTCTAACTGAACCTTTGTTGTCTATTCTCTTGCATCATGGACTCCACTTGCCAAACTATGAATCCACACTTCTACCAGTAGATCCGTTGAGATAGATAGCCTTGGGATGTGTGAGAAAGCGTCATCTATCGTTTGCACCAAAATTTGGTTTTGCGACACCAACTTGTCACGCTGCAAGATGAGCTAATCCATATTGATCTTCTATTCACTAAGAACTTGATCACGTGGTTCTCCTTAGTGTGCAACTGTGTTGTTATTCCATCCTGTAGCTGGTAGAGTATTTGCTGGGGAAGGGCAGCTAGATTAAGGCCAAGGCCTTTCATTACGCTAACTGTCATTCATTCCATCACATCTGGTGATACTAATGCTCCCTCTGGGAACACTATTGTGTTGGCCATCCTTGTGTGCAACATCTGCTCTACTTTTGAAGTGCCTACTGTGACGTGGGTAGACATGATACCTTTCTGAGTAGGCCGCACCTTTAACTCTTGCAGTTGTGCCCTGAGGGCCCCCAACACACTCTGGTGCTCCTTCATAAAATCTTGGAGTGCTTCACTAGTGACATCACAGATCATCTCGCTAGTGTCATGGATATCACATTCAGTTAAGGTGATCGAGTCAATGGCCAACTTTAAGACCTTGATCTTCTTTCTTGGACCTATTCTTTCTGCAATGAGTGGCCATTTGACGTGTGTGGATGTGGTCCCTGGGTCCACATTCCCTTCTACTATTTCTATGTCCTCTGCATCCTGGCCTGAGGATGCTTCTTGGCCTTCCTCTGCCTATAGTATTGCGGCCTCTACTATCTACACTATTGCTGCCACTTCTATGGCCTTCTTCTGCTCCGCTGCTTCCTATGCCACTTTGCAGACTGCCCTTACCTCAACTACTGCTTTTTCATTCCGCCTCCTCTCGACTAGTTGGGTGACGTGCAACTAAGCATCATCCTTCCTTTTGTATGCTATCGCCTTCTCCAGTTCTGCCAAATCTGGGGCATGCCACTCGGGAGGCCATGTCTCCAATATATTAAAGATCATGTCGTTAGTGGCTATAAATGGTAGCTTTGTCCACTATTGTGCCAGATCCTTTCGTGCCCTGATCTATATGTTGCGCATATCCGCCTTGAAGTCTGCAAAACTATGCAGACTATTGTGCACTGTAGGTGACAGGTGTGGTCTCCTATTGATCCACATTCAGATGCTCGCCTCCATGAGCACCCAGAAAATTTTCTTATCATGAATTCGTTTTATGCCCTTGGTGGCCCCGAGTGAAACATAATTTGCAACCTCTAATAAGTCTCGGTCAATGCTCAGGAATTAACTATCCTCCAATAGTTCTCCGACTACTAGAAAGATGGATAAGAGCAACCACATGTAGTGGAAGGTCTTACCCTACTCCTAGGCTTCAAGACAGTTCAACAAAAATTCCTTGTAGAGGAATTCAACCCAGTTGAATTGGACCCCCTCTGCGCACTACTCGTCTAACACAATTACTCGCACAGGTACCTGATCGACGCGACACCTCCTCATCACTTTTCTGGCCAGGAGCTAGGTGGCTACGTGCACCCCTTTGTCCTTGATACTGGTGATAACATAGCCCCTCTTTTTCTTCTCCAGCTTATACTTTTATTTCATGGCCTCTGCGAGAGCCAAATCGCTACTTTTCCCAGCTATCATCGCATGGTCCTTTCCCTTAAATGGAAGCTGAGAAATTCAATGGATGAGGTTTATCGTCATGGGAATAGGCTCCTCCAGCCATATATACCCATCATGCACCAGGCAGAGTAGCTGCCTGATGATGAAAATGGTGATGGGCGCACAGTGGAAATGTGGTATCCATAACAAATGTAGCCACCCATCCTTTTCCACACTGCGCAACCATTTTTGCAACTCTAACATTATCATCGCCCCCTCCATATTCTGCTTCATCAGATTTTTCGTCTCTAAGTGCAGGAAATTATTGCTGTCTGCAAGGTCCTAATCTTCAAATTTCATGGTGGGCATGTAGCCTAGGTGCGAGCCCTCAAATACAATGCCATCAAAGAGGAGTGGGGTTTGGAGTGAAATCTTTGTTGCATCTAGATCCTTTGGTACTTTGGCATTCCCTCTTGGTGGAGGGACATACGCAGGCAGTTTCGCTACAAAGCACAATGGTTGGATGTCCTCCTCCACATCTTCTTCTTCTTTGTGGTGGCAATCAGGGCTTCAAAATCTTCTTCCTCCTCATCTATTTCAATCGTGACTGCCTTTGCTTTTTCTTACATTGATAGCTTGTTTTGTCATAGATTCCTCAGGGACATGCGTACTGGTCCCATTTCTTGCTTATCCTTCTTCAACATCGGTGCACACAGTGATTTGGGGATTTATATCACAACCCTATCACCTTTGGTAACATCCTATACCAAGTGGTTCTGCGCGGCCTTGCTGGTGGTTCCTTCTTCAATTCCCAACCCATATATAGTGGAAGTCATCATCACTACAGAGTATTTTGTCTCTCGTGTACTTAGGGGCTTTATTAGCGCTCAACTCTCAACACTTTGTGCTTTGCTCAAGGGATCAATTCTCAAATGACTAAGTGTTGAATTCACATTCGACCGTTCCCCCCAATTCTGGGCCATCATTGCTTTCTTGGCAGCAGATTTTCCCAAATCTTGCCCATAACTCTCATCTTAAATGTCCATCGCCCACTCCATTTGGCCTAAACTCAGACATCTTGTCATGAACAGTCACACCAATGGTCACTTCCCAGCCTACCTGTGCAGTAGCATAGCCCTCCATGCACGGTCGCGAACCCCATGACAATCTATAGCTACGCGCACCTCTCAGAGCATGCAGCTTCTAGGAAGAATAATTTATAGTCCTGTGCTCCCTTTCAATTGCCTGGATCGCTAAGACTGTCCTTCCTACGGCTAGTCAAGTGGTCATAGCACCTGTGTGGGGCTTCATCCTGTCCTTTTCTGTGGTTCGTGAACAATCCTCATCTGCCATTGTGGTGATCGGCACCACAGGTTCACGTTTGGTCATATGTGGTCCCAACCATGGCAGCAAACTGATTAATTCTCGACGATAGTCCTTTACTTCGTTATTATAATCGTTCGCACCTTACCTTGCCATCCTTGGTTTATCGACAAGAAATGCTCCCTTTATTTCGTTTTCCATCCTCTTGAATTCTGCGTCTATTAAAGCGCCTTTCTTCCTTAGCCGTACCCGATCCTTTTCAAGTTCACAAAGTCTAAAGTTTCCCTATTGAATTTATTTCCTTTGATTGAGTCAATCATCCACAGTGCACGTGATCTTATATTCCGATGCTTCTAGTCTATGCACTAATTCCTGAGTCCACACAATCAGTTTGTCGAGCCTATACCTCTGTGATTGTCTTCTAGCTTTGTGATCCACTCGTATAGCTCAGAGGAGAAGGATGTAAATAAAATTTCATGGATTTCTGTATATAAGTAGCTCTCCAACCATTGTTCCTTTTATACTTGCTAATTCCTATTTTCCTGCACCGCGAACTCGTGAATTCTCTTTTCCAACCACCCTTCAATTTCTTTCTTTGTTGGATTCCAGTGACACGACATCAAACATCCCTTATGGAGATCCCAGTCTCGGCAAAGGAACCATTTGTTGGCTTGTTGGGGGTTGACTCAGGTTCAGAGATGATTTACCCAAACAAATCCCAGTACAATTGGCCCTTTCAGCAACAATCCGTGGAGCGCAGGCTGAGGTCTCACCCGAAGTAGTATGGGAGGGTGCTAGAACTAGGTTTCCGCACCCTAGAGATGTCTGATGATTTCAAGTGGTCCGTGGTTCAATCCTGCATGCACGTCACTATGCACGCTTAGTTGTACCTCAAAGCCCAAGATGTTGTCTTCAGGCAGCGCTACCTGGGGCTCGAACAATGTTATTACCCAAGTCCCTCCTCGCAACTGATATTAGGTGATTAACTCAAATTATTTATACACTTTTAGTTATTCCTAACAATATTCATAATTCTTGTAAGTGCACGCAATAAATAAACAGTATAATTGCAAGTAATATCAAGCATGTAATAACTTAGAATAGATACACAGGGTTCAGAAAAAACTTCTCTTTATTATTTTCTTCCTTCTGTTACAGACTCGACACTACCCTGCATGCTCAACTACAGGGGTCCGCGCACTCAGCTACGTACTCTACTAGGCCTTTACACACTCAGTTGCAGAGCCTCTTCCTCTTACTATGACCCAAGACACTTAGACTCTTGCTCTATGCTTCACTATCCTCTAGACTCCATCCATTCACTTTTCTTCGTTAGTTTACAACTTAGAGCCTCACTCTATTTATACAATCCCATGGTCCATGGACCATGGGTAGGCCCACTCTACATTCAAAACTTAAGGTGGACAACCCTATGACTCTAACATACAATTCACGCTCCACGCCCACAATTCACGGAGTTTATACAACAATAACAACTCAAAACATGAGTTTTAAGCCCCAAAATATGTTGTGAGGGGATTGCATGCCCAACAACTTGCTCTTCTGACCTAGCTTTTTCCAACCCTAGAAATCCATCCTAACCACACCATAAAGAAACCAGAAAAAAGAACATCACAAATTTCCAATTTGTACATATATTTTAAAACAATAACCATACCATTCCAATTTTTCAATTTATAACATCAACCATAATATCCTTCTTTATATCCTTCTATTTTTCTTAAACATCCCAAAAGACATAAATACAATATTATAATAT